>VZQC01015082.1:1573718-1728326 GCA_009823505.1 Rhizomys pruinosus
CTAAATAAAAAGTCTTTTCATTTATATGAACTATGTCTCTACATACATGAACTATTTACCTCCACTTATATGAAGATGGTGTGTACACATATTTCTCATATATATGACATATTAACTATACATGTTATAATTGATTTCTTTAAGAATGCTTTTTCATATCTCAGTATCACATTTTAAACATTTTTCCATGATATTAAATAGTCTTTGACCACAATTTAAAAGCTAAGTAGCATTCCACTGCACATACAAATATTAGGTTTTGATTAAATAATTCCACACACAGGCTCCCAACTGGTTTATGCAAAAAATTAACCCAATGAGCTGTCTTTCGTTCCTATCTTTAGAGTGTCTTTTTAAAAATTCTTCATTTGTTATTTTTATTTTGTCTATATGAGTGTTTTGCCTGTACATAAGTGTACCACATGTGTGCAATGCCCTCAAAGGCCCAAAGAGGGTGTTGAATTCCCTGGAACTGGAGTTATGGACTGTTGTTATCTGTCATGTAGGTGCTGGGAATTGAACCCCAGTCCTATGAAAAAACAGTAAGTGTTCTTAGCCACTGAGCCATCTCTCCAGCCCCTAAAATGTCTTAATTAAAAAAAAAATTTTTTTTTAATTAAAAAAAAATAATGCTTACTAAGTTATCCAGGTTAATCTGAAACCTGCATTCTTCTGCCTTAGCCTTGAGTAGCTAGGGTTATAGAAGTATGCTACCTTGTCAAGTAGGAGTTACTAAGTCTACTGAAAAGTAATTAGTACATGATGCAAGCATGAGAACCTGAGTTTGATCCCCAGAATTCAAGTTAAAAAGAAAAACAACTTGTCACTGTGGCCTGGCATGCTTGTAATCCCAGTCCAGGGAAGGGGAGATGGCCAGCCAGCTTAGCTTACTTGGCAAATGAGAAGCCTTGTCTCAAAATACAAGGAAACATAACCTGAAGAAAAACAGCTGCTGTTGTCCTCTGGCCTGTACATGTGCACACACATCCACATTCATACATATACAAGTGTACCTGCATACACAGAGACATATACACACAGTGAAATACGGTAAGTACTACAGACACCCAGAACATTTAGGAATGAAATGAACACTCCCGATGGACTATTGAAAACAAGGAGGTCTTCAGAAAAGATAGCCTAAGGTGCGGATTAAACAATCTCAGGTCTTATGGGGCCAAGGACATTGGTTCTAGGAAATGTAGCGCACTGGGTACCAGCTACTGTGGTAGTGGGAAGGAACTGGCAAGCAATGGAGGAATTCACCCTTTAGAATAGAAGAGGAAGAATAGTTTATTGAGTGGCTGGGTAGTGATTACAGTACAGCTTAAAGCACAGAGCAAAGGGTGGAGAGGGGAGTCTTCCATTAGGGAGAAAAAACTTCACCAGAGTGACTGTCTCTGTATGAAGTCTCCTGGCGTGCAATTTGTGCCACAGGAAGGAAAGTAGTCCAGACTGGCCAAGGTATTCATTTCTAGTTGTGTCATCTCTGCATGCAAATAGGGGCCATGCAAATGAAGGCATGCAAATTGCAAACCAGGACCATGCAAATGAGAATGGTTCTCTTTGATCAAAGTTCAGCAGGCCTGCCTGCTCATACCCAAGGCAGCAGCCAGTGTTCATCTAGGCTTTGGGTAACCTTCCTGGAAAGTGTACCCTCTAGAAGCCAGAGCAAGACCTTCCAAGCTGTCAGAAGCTTCTTGTAGACACAAAGAGCATCAAAGAAAGTTTCTAAAACACATCTGTGAAAGACGCAAGAATCAGGGAGACTTTCTGAGGCTCATTTTATGGAAGGTCACTATAAATTCCCTCAGGCAGCAGGGGTAGCTTACTTACTATGCAACTAAATCAAGTTATCCTAAAGGAAAACCAGAATGACTTAGGCTAATCACATGTACTAGTGGCCCTGAGACCAGAAACAGCCGGGCCTTTGTCACCAGCCACCATCTTATGCCTTCTTACCTTGCACAGAACATTCCAATTGTATACTAAAGCATGCGACTGGCCTTTGTCTCTGATTCCTCTGGGGAAGATTCTGGTCCTTAGAACTTCCTGAGTGTTAGGGGAGTCTGCTGGATCACAAATCAGTGTATGCTAAGGGATAAAATGACTCAAGTGGGGGCTGGCCACCATAAAGACCAACCCAAAAGCAGAGTTATGAGCGGGCTGAAGGCTGCAACACTGACTGCATTCTTGCACTCATTGATTCCAATATAACGACACCCCAATAAAAACTCTGGACACTGTTTAGTACAGTGTCTGATGGGAGAACATGTGGATATGACAGGAAGGTGACAACCCCTATTTTCACAGAGACAGAGCGGAGGACCTCTCCCAGACCTTACCCTGTCTCTTTCTTTTTTTTTTTTTTTTAAATTTTATTTATTTCTTTATGTGTATGAGTGTACTGTCTGCATGCAAGTTTGTGCACCCGTGTCATGCAATGTCGCGGAGGTCAGAAGAGGGTGTCGGATTCCCCTGGAACTGGAGTTCTCCTGGAATTGGAGTTTCAGACGGCTCTCGGCCGCCATGTGGGTGCTGGGGATTGAACCCGGGTCCTCTGTAAGAGTGGTCGGCGCTCTTAACCGTTAGGCCATCTCTCCAGCCCCCAACCCTGTCTCTCTACTTGACTGATCTCAATTTGCATCCTTTATAGTTAAATTAAAAAGTAATCAAGCTGGAGAGATGGCTCAGGGGATAAAGTGTTTGCCTCCAATGCCATAAAAACCTGAGTTCAAATCCCCAGAACCCACCTGAAGTTGGATGCAGTAAGTACTCTTACAATGAGATGGGGGGTAGAAACAGGTGAAGCCCCAAAAGTTTGGGAGCTAACTAGCCTTGCATATGCAGCAGACAGCAAGGTACCCTGTCTCAAAGACAGTGGAAGGTGAGGACTGACACCCAAGATTGTCCTCTGACATCCATATGTGCAGCATGGTCCATGCAAGCCCACATGCATAAAGACATACACATACATACACAGACATGATGATTAAAGGGGAAGAAGTAACCATAAGTGGCACATTGCAAGGACCATTAAGCCAGTCAGTTTAATGAACCTTCAAAACTGAGGGGATCTTGGGAACATCTTGGATTTGTCACCAGTCAGTTAAAGTGTGAATGGTCTGGAACTCTACCACAGTAGACATATGAAAGCTAAGTATAGGTTTGCTGGACACAAGGCTGTTTGGGTAAAGGGGTCTGTAGGAGTTCCAAGTGGACACTGAATTGTACTACAGTACTCTCTCCAGTTTTAATCAGTTTGACACTGCACTGATTTATTGCTCAGGTTCATAGAACATCACTTGTATTTGTGAAAGGTTATAGCCAATTCTTAATGATTAGAAATCTTCCACTTAGTTAACAATAGCTAAAATGTTAGAACAACTTCTGTGATGGTTAAATTCCATTGTCAATTTGATGAGATCTAAAAGCAGGAAAAAGATGGGCCTTTGGCCATGACTGAGGGGGATTATATTGACTAGGTTCGTTGAGGTGGGAAGACCTACCCATAGTGGGTGGCTCCATGCCCTGGGCTGGGATCTTAAACTGTAGAAAGAAGAGAAAGTGAGCTGAGCCAATTACCTAATCATATGACAAACTGAGCAATGTTAATGTGATCTGAAAACAACTGTGCTCCTATATTGTGAATCCCTTAAAAAATAAATAAAAAATTAACAAAAAAAAGGAAAGTGAGCTGAGCACCGGCATTCATCTCCCACCCCCCACCCTCTCCTGAGTGTGGACGCAATGTGACCAGCTTCAAACTCCTGCTAATGTGACTTCCCACCATGACATACTGTACCCTCAAACTGTGAGCCAAAATAAACCCATTCTTCCTTAAGTCCTTTGGTTAGAGTATTTTATCTCAGCAATAGAAAAGGAACTAAACAACTTATCTCAGATATAGTCTGAGAACTTTCTATGTGTATTAACTCAATCTTTAGAGCAACTTTAAGGGGTGTGCTCTTTTATTCCTATCTTTATTTTTTTGGCCTTTTCGAGACAGGGTCTCCCTATAGCCCCAGCTGTCCTGGAACTCACTCTGTAGACCAGGCTGGCCTTGAACTCACAAAGATCCGCCTGCCTCTGCCTCCCAGGTGCTAGGATTAAAGGCGTGTGCCACCATGCCCAGCTTTTATTCCTATCTTAAAAGGAAAGAACTAAGGCATAAGAGAAGGAGCTCTCTCCAAGGTCACATGATGAAGGTGCCAGGATTCAAAACAAGATCTTCTGTCTCCAGAGGTGGCCCCTTAGCCACAGCCCAGTGGCAGGCTGTGACTGCTGGTGGTCTCCCCCTCAAAGACCAACCTCGATCAATCTCTACCCTATTCAGCTGTTCTCATGAATACATGCCAAACTCCTTGGGGAAGAATGTGTGTTTTGCAATGACCAAATTATCAGGCTCAGACTGCAGCTCATGAAAATGAATTCTGAGAATGCAGCACTGCCGGGGGGGGGGGGCACTGTTCCTTGAAAATCATTTCCAATAAAAATATAAATTAACAGCAGGATATAAACAAAAGTGGCAAATTCACTAAAGAGAGCACACAGGTCCTAAGCCATTCCTTCTCTTCATGTTTACCTCCCTCACTTTGCCTGGGGCAGAGCTTCTCCATGGCTGACTTGTCTCCTCGGTTCAATTTTCCCCTATTATTTAAACTCCAAAGTGTGAACTATTTCCTTACTTTTATTATACTGGTATCATACTTCAATGTTTCACTGTGTTGAGTGTAGCAATTAAAAACTTAGGCAGCCAAAGTGGTAATTTCCAGATATTACATGCTTGGAGCTAAGAATGTATCTCAGTTGGTTTGCTAGCATGCATGAAGCCCTGGGTTATGTCCCCAGCAACAAATGAATCTATTCTTGGCTACATAGAGAGTTAGTTCAAAGCCAGCCTGGCATACATGAGACAATTTCTCAAAATTAATGAATTGATTAAATCTCTACTATCCTAACAGCAACATACTTTTCATGGGAGACCATAAGAAGATATTATCATACATCCCCCATACAAAATCATTTTCAGCAATAACCATACAGTAATCTATGCATACCATTACATGCATAAATTGTTCTTTGGTCTTGAAACTACTGAAGAAGAATAACAGTATTACAGTGACATTTAAGATAAGTAAAACACTTCTTCTATGAACTACAATATTCACTTACCAGATAACATTAACTCTCAGGATTCTTACTGCCTTGGTGTTTTAGATGTTAATGATAATATCAAACTCCCAAGGGCCAGAAAGATGGCTCAGCAGATACAGGTACCTGCAGCCAAGCCTGACAGCCTGTGTTCAATTCTCAGAACCCTCATGATGGAAGAAGAAAACCAACTCTTGCAAGCTGTCCCTATGACCTCCACAAGGCTGCCCTGGCATGTACACACTAACACATATACACATATGCACATGAAATAAATAAAATCTTATTTCTTCTTTTTTTAAAAAATATTTATTATTATTATTTTTATGTGTATGAGTCTGCATGTAGGTTCCTGCACTGGTGTCATGCAATGCCACGAAGTTCAGAAGAGGGCATCAGATTCCCCTGGAACTAGAGTTAAAGATGGTTCTTAGCCGCCATATGGGTGCTGGGAATTGAACCCAGGTCCTCTGCTAGGGCAGTCGGCACTCTTAACCCCTGAGCCATGTCTCCAACCCCAATAAATAAAATCTTATAAAAACAATTTTGACCTCTACTGGTCACACAGAAGGGAAAAACTCCACGTCTGTAGCTTTGTCTTTAAACTCCGCCATTATTATTTATTTTACAAGTCTCTGTTTAAACACAGTAACACATTGCCCCATCAGCTATAGAAGCAGGAACCATACCTGGAGGAAGGTATAACACTTCTGGACTACTGGAAATGTATTCAGTGTGTGGCCGTCATGGTGTCAGGACTAGGTGTCAACCGGAGAGTTATGTGAATTATCTTCCATAAGAAAACCACTGATTGATAAAGGGCTCAAAACAGCTGTACTGATCCGAAGTGCTTGCTTACAGAGGACTGCTCTGCCAACAGCACAGTTAGGTCCCAATGGTAAGTTGAAAATATGTGAAGTTGAGAAAGTATTCAATATCCTTACCTACCAAATGCCATAGCTTAGCAAAACGGAGCAATGTAGATTCATACAGGGTTGGTAAACATTTTGGAGTTGGAGGCAGAGAGAGGACAACCTTGGATGTTGTTCCTCGGGAGCCACCTACCTTTTAAACTTTTATTTATTCAAGACAGAGTATCTCATTGGCCTCTAATTTGTCATGTAAGCATCTGCCTATCTCAGCTTCACCAGCACTACAGTTATAAACACACCCAGTTTTTCTAATATTTATTTTTATTTATTTAATATTTATTTCTTTAATTATTTAATATTTATCATATGTCTGTGTAGGGGTAGGTATCTATGAGTATATGTGCCCATGGTGGCCAGAAGACAGTATCAGATCCTGTAGAGCTAGAGTTGTAGGCCATTGTGAGCAGCCTGACCTGGGTACTAGGAACCAAACTCATCCTCTCCAAGAGCAGTACATGGCCTTAACTACTGAGCCACAACCACACACCCACCCAGCATTTTTTTTCTCCTATGGTTTCTGGAGATGGAACTCACACCCTCAGTACAGGACACTTGATTAAATCATCTCCCCAGCTCAGATGTCCAAACCTTGGATAGTGTAATATGATGTCATCTACAAATACATTGGAGGTCATCTACAAATACATTGGTCATTTTCATAGATAACTGTCCTAGGACACACGTGGCCACAGGGCAGACAGGCCTGTGACTGTCACCTGTCTCTGTTGTAAAGCATGGCAGGAAGCTGTGGACTGCTGCCACTGTCCAGCATTACCAAAGAGTGCCATATATCTCACTAGTCTAGGAAAATATCCAAATTCAAACTCTGAAGTACAGGGTAGATTGAACACACACAGTTTTCATACTACCACCATGTCACATTAAGCTGGACCATACTAAGTGAAGGAATTTCTGTATTATCCATGGATACCCATGGATATCTAGACACTCAGCGATGGACAGCAACGATGACTTAGAACTTAGACCTGTAAGAGATTTTCTTTTTCAGGAAGTGTAAGCTATCCCTGGCTTTGTTCCAAACTGCTCTTCGTCCTGCACACCAGTCCCTCCCCTAATCTCCTCTCTCTCATTCTGAATCTCAAGTCTCTCTGAATTCAGAGCAAACACAGGCTTTTGCTTTGTGTTCATTCATTTACTACCCAGGAAGAGAAAAGCCATGCTTATAAAGACATTACTGGCCTAAGCTTTTAACAAGTCACTATACATCTGCTGCCTCTCACCACGGGGCCCCTTCCCAGCTGCCCCGTTCACTTGTGCAGTCACAGGTCCCCTCCACTAGAGTGCTATTTACTTTTTAAGACCCAGCATCACTCTCAACCCATAAATACCTGGATTTTTTTTTTTGGGGGGCGGGGGTATTTTTGAGACCGGGTCTCCCTGTAGCCCCAGTTGGCCTGGAACTTGCTGTAGCCCCAGTTGGCCTTGAACTCACAGAGATCTGCCTGCCTCTGCCTCCCAAGTACTGGGATTAAAGGCGTGTGCCACCACAGCTGGCAGTATACCTGGATTTTTGAAAATCTAAATGTAGTCTATGGCACAGGGCCTGTTCTCAGAGAGAGCACTGCTAGCCTGGGTTGCTGGGCTGCATGAACACTAGCCAACTTTGGCTCTTCAGTGCTTCTTACCTCAGTGTATAAAAATGTTACCACTTGGCCTGGGACGATGGCTCTTTCCTTACAAGCATGAGAATCCAAGTTTGAGCCCCCAGAACCCATCTTTTACAAAACTTGGTGTGGTGGTGTCCACTTATAATCCCAGCTCTAGGGAGGCAGAAGCAGGTGGATTCCTTAGGCTCTGGACTGCAGGTCTCGCCTATTCAGAGGAATCTGGGCCAGCCAATGGGAGACCCTGTGTTTCAGCTCCTGTCCTACCGTGGTGATAAAACATTCTAAACAAGAGCAACTCAGTAAGCCTGGGGAGGATTGATTTGGCTTATCCTTCCAGGTCAGAGTCCGTCCTTGAGGAAGCTGAAGCAGGCACTCAAGCAGGCACCTGGAGGAGGAAGCGTGGAGTAATAGCGTTGGCTCACTCACTGCCTCATGCTTATGAGCTTTCTTAAACAGCCCAGGACCACGTGCTTAAGGATAGTGCTGCCCTTGGTGGACTGGGCCCTTTTACATCACTTAGCAATCAAGACAATTCCCTGCCGACAACACCTATAGTCCAGTCCGATCTTGGCAATCCCTCAATGCAGGCTCTCCCCTGAGATGACTCTAGGTTGTGTCAATTCAAGCTAAGTAGGACACCCTGTCTCAAAATACAAGGTGAAGCACCTGACAACATGTAAGGTTGTCCCCTGGCCTCCGCAAGCATGAGCACCAACACACACAAATACTTACCCCCAATGCACAACAGTGGGGCCTGGCTGGAGGTGTCACTCGGGTCACTTGGGATATACCCTCAAAGGGGTTTCAAGTAAATCACCTTAGGTATACTGTCCTTTCTTCCGCATCTCCTTTAGCATCCTGACTATGAGGTGAGCCTTCCCTATTAGGTGCATTACCATAATATACTGCTTCACCAAACTCCCAAAACAATGGGGCCAATCAATGAAGGCTAAAGCCTCCAAAACTGTGCACCCAAATAAACTTTCTCTTCATAATCTGAGGATTGTAGGCATGCCTTATAGTGGTGGAATGCTAACAACCCTCAGCCAACTGAGATATGACTTGGTAACATGGTAGAAGGAGAGGGTAAGTCACTGTGTCACCTTCACTGGGGTTTGTCCACACGTGGATAGGCCACATGCTATATCTACTGATGGCTATTTAAAGGACAATAAGGAATGTAACATCATCCGTGATGTGGCTTTGAAGTTGTAAATGTCAATGACAGCCTGTCTGCTGCTTCGGGAACTCCTCCAACACCAGCCTGACAACAGACCAAACCATCGACTCTGGGGGAGGCTGACAGACAGCTGCTCTTTCAGTAGTCATTCTTGGCAGAGCCAAAGCGCCCCCTCTTCCCAAAAGGCAGCAAGATATGGCACACTGAAGTGAAGGGTGACAGCTTTAGGTGGCAGAAAGACATAGCCCAGGAATCCTACATGATAACGACACGCCCGCCTGCTCCACGAAGGCTGTCAAACCCACAAGGTGGAGACAGAGCGGAAGATGTGGAGATTGCCTTAAAAACACAGCACAGTAGATGCAGAAAGAAACTGTATCTCTCCTTTTAGAGACTGGGTCTCGTGTAGCTGGCCTCAAACTCACTACACAGCTGAAGATGAGCCTGGACTTGTGATCCCCCTGCCTCCTTTCCCGTAGTGGTGGGGTGTCAGGAATGTGCCACCAAGCCTGCTTGATGCAGTGCTGGGCATGGAACTCAAGGCTCTGTGCATGCTAGGCAAGCACTCAACTACCTGAGCCACATCTCCAGCCCAAATACTCATCTCTAAGTGTAAGTCATAGCACTGCTGAGCAAGGTCAACATACCCAGGTCTGGCCTTCTAGAGGCCAGTGTGCGGCCCACGGCGTTGTCCAGGAAACCTTTAAAAAACATTGAATGGACTGTCTATCAGCTAGCACTCAACCAGTTTCAAGAATAGACCCTGAGCATGGACTGCTCAGCTGTCCAGTTCTTACAATGAACTCACACTCTGATTAAGCAGGGTGTGGGCATTTGATATGACTGCTGCATCTGAGACAAAACAAAACAAAATTCCAGGTCCTTAGAGATTCAAAATTCCTTTGAGCTTCTAGAGGAGACACTTCCTGTTACTCTGGTTTCTCCCAGGGGGACAGACAGTCAAGGTGACAGCTAGAGAAAAATCACAGATAAAAGTCACATGGTCACATGTCTTTTCAGTGCTAACTAGAATGCTTTTATTCACATTAAGTCGTTCCTCTCCTTGTGTTTTGCTTGGTGTTTGTGCTCCTATGATGTGGCTAGAGTCTGAGTGTGTTCAAAGACCCACATACACAGAAGAAATAAGAATTAGAGATGATTGTTTCATTGTGCTTGCCCTGTAACCCTGACGCTCAAATCCTTTCAGCCTGTGAAGTCTGACTGTTCCGAAATTTACCAAGGTAACTCTCAAGGGGAGTTTGAAGTGCTACGGGGAGGGCATCCAGAGAATTGAAATGAGGAAGTACTTAGCAAATTGTTTTTTCCATAAAAGATGGTCTTTATGAGACAAGAAAATGGACTCCTCGAGCAATGGTTCCTCATATAGCCACAGTTCAGAGGTTATGTAGTGTGTGTGTGTGCGCATGCGTGCGTGTGTGTGTGTGTGTGTGTGTGTGTGTGAGATGTATGACTTGGTAGAGGAAGGGATGCACACACCTATGTGCACATATATAAAGAGGCCAGGGGATGACATCAAATGTCCTACTCTAGCACTCTCTGGCCTATTCCCTTGGGACAGGGTCTCTCACTGAACCTGAAGCCAACAAGTCCCAGCAATCCTGGCTATCCCCTAGAACATGGAGGTTAAGGATGTGTGACCAAGCTTGGCTTTTTATGTGGGTGCTTAGGATTTGCTTGTGCACTAAGTGCCTGTCCCCACTGAACCTTTTCCCCAGGTCCCATGTTGTGCAATTTTTAGAAGCCACACTTTCGACTGCGGTGGCTTTACTTATGGTCATATCATAATCTTCTGCATTAGACCTGGGATGGGCTGCTTTGAGGGGGATCACTGCTTCATAAGAGTAAGTGGCTATGATCAAATGCAATAAAATCATGTTTGGCAAAGATTATATGAAATAATAAGTAGACTTCTGTTAATCCTGTGAAGATAAGGTATTCTTGCACCATTAATAGATTAATAGATCAATTCCATTCTATCCTTTCACCAGGCAGCTGAAGATGTCCTCAGAATTACAGACGGCAAGGCCACCCATGGCCCTCTACAACCAGATTGTATCCATCTTTTATTACTTCATTTGTGTGTATGTGTGAAATGCATGTATGTGTATTTTTTTTGAGATAGGATCTCATGTAGTCCAAGTTGGCCTCAAGCTCTCTATGTAGCCAACAATGACTCTGAACTTTGATCCTTCTGACTTTATCTCCAGAATGACAGGCATGCACCACAACACACAGCTTTATGTAGCGTTGGGGGATAGAACCAAAGGCTTTGTGCTAGACATTCAAGCACTCTGCCAACTTGGTTACATCCCCAGGCCAATATCTGTATTTTTTTGATGTTTCCAAAAAGTAACATCTGACTTAGAGTCTTGGTCTTGACCTCTGTGCCCAGGCAGGAAGAATATTTGTCCATCGCAGTACTTACGTGGTCTAACGGATCCTCCTCCAATGTCCGCTTTCAGACAGGAATCACTCCTGGAAACATAAGGAGAAAGACAACTCTAAGGTCTCTGATGAAAGGCAGAAGCCACTGTACATATACAGAGTTTGTCCATCCTCTGTTTCTTACTGTCTAGAGTCCAACCACCTAAGAGGAAGGCAATCTCCTCCCCAAAGACATCAAAGTTCGGGGCCTGGGAGATGGCTCAGTCATCTCCAGAACCCATAGAAAAAGCCAGATGTGATAGTGCATGTGTGCAATCCCTGTGACAGTGACATGAGAAGTGAGTCGGGTAGATCTCTGGGGGTCCTTAGACAGCCAGCCTAGCCTACAGGGTGAGCAGGCCAATGAGAACTCTCAAACAAAAGATGAATGGTACCCGAGAAATGCCATCCAAAGTTGTCCTCTGGCCTCTCTATGCATTCACACACATGAACACACGTACGTAGAAAGATACAAAATAATAAAAAAGAGAGAGAAATGGGAGACCCCATCATTTCAATTCCTCAGAAGTACTGGTTGAAATATATACATTGTTTTGCTTGTTAGGACCCAAATCTATCCACTCAGCTGAAATAAAATTCCTTTTTAGTACGGAAGAATTATCTACACATTTCATTCCAAGTCTCAGAGGGCACTAAAGCTTTTTACCAACCCTAACACTTCCTAACTAGACCACATCATTACCTCACAAGTACATACACAGACAAGCTCAAAACAGATAGCTCTATTATAAAGACAGAGGAATTTGCAAGAAGAAATAAAGCGAAGCCAATTACCTTGAATGAACAATTACTTTGAATGAACCCTGTTCATTCAAAATATAACACATCACTTGTAGCTGATTCTTCTTGCAACATTAAAAAAGTCCATTTGGGGGTCTGTAGAGATGGCTCAGCATTTAAGAGCACTGACTGTTCTTGCAGAAGATGAGGGTTTGATTCCCAGCACCAACATGATGGCTAACAATCATCTGTGAATCTACTTCCAAAGGATCCAGTGCCCTCTTCTGTCCTCTGCAGGCACTGCACACATGTGCTGCACATCCATCCATCCATCCATACATACATACATGCAGGCAAAACACTCAGAGATTTTTATAATTTGGGGCAGAGAAGAAGGCTTGGTGGTTAAGGGTGCTTCTGGAGGACCCCAAGTTCAGTTCAGATCATGCACGTAGGGTAGCTCACAGGTACCTATAACTCCAGCTCCAGCACTCCACACAGCTTCTGGCCTCTGCAGACACTACATGCAACGCACTACCTACACACAAACACACATGTACACACGAGGTGGGGGAGAGGTCCATTCTAGAAATGCATCTGTTAATGCTATGTGTTTCTAATTTGGCTAAATCTCCTTGCAAAATTAAAAGAAGAGGGCTTCAGGGGGTAGAGAGCTGGCTCAGCAGTTAAGAGCACTGCCAGCTCTTGCAGAGGACCCAGATTTGGTTCCCAGCACAAACACAGCATCTATCAACTGTCCATAACTCCAGTTCCAGGGATCTGATACCCTCCTCTGACCTCTTGTGGGCATTGTACAACATATGCACCCTTATATATATATATGCAGGCAAAATACTCATACACATAAAATTTTAAAATAAATAAAATTAATTTTCTGGTTCGATCCCCAGCACTGCATAAACTGGGAATGGTGACACATGCTTATATCCAGGACTCAGGAAGGAAGCAGATGCAAGAATAGCAGAATTTCAAGTTCCTTCAACTACAAAATAAATTTGAGACCATGCCTATAAAAGCCACTATGCTGGATAGCTTTAGTTGTCAATTTGGACATATCTGTCTGGACATAGAGGGAGCATCAATTTCAGATTTTCCTCAGTTGTGGAACTGTCTCCTCCACTGTGGAACTGTCTCCTCCACTGTGGAACTGTCTCCTCCACTGTGGAACTGTCTCCTCCACTGTGGAACTGTCTCCTCCACTGTGGAACTGTCTCCTCATCTCCACTGTGGAACTGTCTCCTCATCTCCACTGTGGAACTGTCTCCTCATCTCCATTGTGGAACTGTCTCCTCGATTGTGGAACTGTCTCCACTGTGGAACTGTCTCCTCGTCTCCATTGTGGAACTGTCTCCTCCATTGTGGAACTGTCTCCTCCACTGTGGAACTCTCTCCACTGTGGAACTGTCTCGACTGGACTGGCCTGTGGCCATGTCTGTGAGGCATTTTCATGATTGTTGAGTGATGTGGGAGGGTGCATCCCACTGTGGGTGGGGACACCTCTGGGCAGGTAGCCCTGCATTATAAGAAAGCAGGCTGGGCCAGGGGAGCAAGCCAGTAAGCACCATTCCTCCAGGGCCTGTGCTTCAGCTCCTGCCTCCAGGTTCCTGCCTGAGTTCCTTCTTTGGGCTTCCTCAATGATGAACCCAGGAGATGTGGGCCAAATAAACCCTTTCCTCCCCAAGTTGGTACTGGCCAGAGTGTTTTATCACAGCAATTGAAGGATCACTACATATACACAGGCACACACACACGCGCGTGCGCAAGTTCTGATATCCATAGGATGTCTCAGGAGAAAATTATAAAACTGCCAAGGCATTTAATAGGAGGGAAGAAAGAAGGGGAATAGTTATTCCCAATCCACTGTCCCATTCGAACTGACTGTCTTTTAAAATGAACCAACTAGTCCTTATTATTGAAGACTTCATGGGAAATGCAACTTTCTTCTGAATAAGTTTAGTTATTTTTAATCCACACGAAGGCAACTTTCTCTTTCTATGGCCTGCGGCATAGATGTGCATTCACAGTGTCGACATCTTTGTCCTGTCAGCAGGCTCTGAACAACACCAGAGGAGGGTTGGGTAGTGGTGCAACTTGAACAAGCAGGCTGGATGTACAACCGTTGTAAGTCCACTCTCTCCAGGGAATAGTCAGGGCTCAGTAAATGTTTACTGATGGATGGAAGTTTGGAAGGAGCTGAATCAATCCCCCTTTTTAAGACTAGTCTCTGTCAGAGATGGTTTTGAGTGAGGTGAAGGAATGAATGAGGAAGAAAGACTATAATACAGAAAAAGCCACTAACTTTTCTAATTCCAGTTACCAAAATGGGGGGGAGTGGAAAGGAGGGTTATATGTGGGCATGGGCATGTATGTGTGCATGTATGTGTGTGCATGCATGTGTTCAGGGCAGAGGCTAACACTGGATGTCTTCCTTGACTGCTCTTTGCTTTATTTTGTTTTTAATTTTATTTATTTTGTATGTATATGAATGTATGGTCTACTTGTAGGTCTGTGCACCCATGTCGTGCAATGCCACAGAGGTCAGAAGAGGGTGTCAGATTCCCCTGGGACTGTAGTCAAAGATGGTTCTCAACCGAAATGTGGGTGCTGGGGATCAAACCCAGGTCCTCTACAAGAACAGTTGGCGCTCTTAATCGCTAGGCCATCTCTCCATCCCCCTGCTGTACTATTTTAATTATGTGTATATATGCATGGGGGGAGGGAGTGTATGTGCACCCGAGTGTTGATGCCCATGGAGGCCAAAGATGTTGGATAGGCACGTATGAGCTACCCAATGTGGGTTCTCCGAACTGAACTTGGGTCCCCTGCAGAAGAGTCCGCTGCACTCTGAACCACTGAACTGTCCTCTGGCCTCTTATTTTTTGTCATGGACTTTCACTGAACCTGGAGTTCATCAGTCTGCCTAGGCTGGGGGCAATGAGCTCCAAGGATCCTTCCTCCTCCACCTCCCCCAGTGCTGAGCTTAGATGGGCACTACTACATCCGGTTTTTTATATGGATGCTAGGGATCTGAACTCAAGTCCTTGTATTTAAGCAGCAAGCACTTTACTCTCTGAGCCATCTTCTCAGCCCTCAAGGTTTCAAATTTTCTAGAAAAAAATCAGCATTTTGTTCATCATCAAAAATACCTCAGTCATGAGAAATGTGTAGGCCAATGAAATCAACAGGGTAAATAAAATCAACTTATTTCCCATGTGTTCTTTCACGTTTCCATAAACATCTCATTTAGTCTATTACACGACTTCTAAGTCCCCATGGGTGGAGTGGGTTTGAATGTGGAATGTCCCCCACAGGGTCATTTGAACACTTGATCTCCAGTAGATGTCACTGTTTGGGAAGGTTGTGGAACATTTAGGAGGTGGAAGCTTACAGAGGAAGTAAGTCATTGTGAGCAGACTTTAAGGGTGGCCCAGCACCACTTCCTGTTTTCTCTGGGTTTCCTGTGTGTGGATAAAATGTGACATCTCTGTTTCCTGGCTTCCAGGCCTGCCTCATGCTTCTGTCAACATGTCTTCCCTGCTATGATTAATTGGATTCCTCTGGAATGGTCAGTGAAAATAAACCCTTTTCTAAGTTGTTTTTGGTTATGGTTTGTTTGTTTGGTTGGTTCATTCATGTGTTTTTGGTCTTTTTGACACAGGGTCTCCCTGTAGTCCCAGATGGCCTGGTACTTGCTATGTAGAACAGGCTGGCCTCAGTCTCACAGAGATCTGCTTACCTCTACGTCCTGAGGGCTGGGACTAGAGGCATGTGCCACCACACCTGCTGGTCATGGTATTACATCACAGCAACAGAAACTAACTAATACAAGTGGTGAATGACTTATGAATCACACCAATGGTAAAACTATCAATTGAAATACTGTGACTGATGCTACAGAATTTTTTATTTTTTTTTGTCTTTTTGAGACAGGGTCTCCCTGTAGCTCCGGCTGTCATGGAACTCGCTATGTAGACCAGGCTGGTCTTGAACTCACAAAGATCCATCTGCCTCTGCCTCCCAAGTGCTAGGATTAAAGGTGTGCACCACCAGGCCCCGCTCACAACAGATTTTTTTAAAGTATGGGTACACATATGTGTCAATATGTATGTATGTATGCCACATATATGCAGGAGCCTACAGAGGCCAGAAGGGGGCATTATAAGTAGTTTAGCAACCAAACAGTCCACTTAGTAAGCAAAACACTCTGCAGCAATCTGTGGGAAGTCTGCCCCTAGGTTACCTATGCCAGAGACTAAGGAATTAATCTTAAAATTCTATTTGTGATAACTGAGGCATGGTGGCAGATACTTACAATCCTGGTCCTCAAGAGGTAGATGAAGGACGGTTAGATCAGGAGTTCAAAGTCAACCTGAGCTACATGAGAACTTGTCTCAAAAACCAAAATAAGTAAATAAAATCTTTGAGATCAAGGCCAGCCTGGTCTACATAGTGACCTCCAGGCCAGCTAAGGCTACAGGGAGACCCTGTCTCAAAGAAAAAAGTAAAAATATAATTCAGAAATATGATTCAACAATGAAGTTTTGTTTTCTGGAAATGATAGTTTTATTGTGTGGAATTTATATATTACCTTCTAATGGCAAATGTTCTAAAAATAACATTTAAAGTATTTCAATTCCCATGCCTCCTCCCCTCTCCCCCAGGACATGAAAAAATGGGTTCTTATATTAACATTATATAACTTTTGTGAATTTTGCTGTAAATATTGTGCCTTGTTTTATTAAATTGTTTTATTGAAATCCAATTCTGTATTTTGGAAAAGTAACACATTTTATTCTAAACAAGCATTTACTTTTAAAAAATCTTTATAAGGCCTGTATTTGGTATATCATTGCTTATCTGTTTGTTGAATTTATTCAATACACAACTCCACAAATTAAAAAAAATTCCGTTTCCAGAACCATCCCCAACTTCTACCTGCTTTTAACCCGCTGGTTCACTAGCCCTTGAATGGCAACAGCAACAGAGATCATCTGAGAACTGACAGGACAAAACCTCAGACCCAGGTCTGGTGAGATGGCTCCAGGGATAAAGTGCTTGTAAGGCGGGCAGGAGGACCTGAGCTCAAATCCTCAGCACCATGCCCAAACCAGGTGTGGCAGCTCATGCCAGTCCTGGTGGATGGAGAAGAGGACCCCTGAGATTGCTAGCTAGCTAGTCTAGCTAAGTTGGTAAGCTCTGGGTTCAAGGAGAGACCCTGTCACAAAACGTAAGGTGAAGAGCTATTTAGGAAGACAGCCCACACACTGACTTCAACCTCTGGCCCCCCACATACATACACACACACTTGCATAGACTACATACTTCCAAACAAAAATAAAACAAAATAAAACCTCAGACTCCAACATATACCTACAAATCAGAAATTATGAAGAAACACAGCAATGGATGATTTGGGGGCATCATGGTGGAAGTTGGATACCCACCGGCAACATACCACGTGAGCTGAGCATGATGCATCTGAGCTGTCTTTTGCTTATACAACTATCTGGGTTTTCTCCTGCTCTTTAAAAACTTGCTATAGGATGATGTCAGCCATGCTTCTCTATTTTTGTTCCTCACAATGAGCCTGATGATGATTCACTCAGCACCTTATGTGCTCATTTAAATAGTAGTCTTCTCTCACACCCCTAATGGAAGGTGACTGCTGCCTGTTATCCCTAATGTAATTACAGGAACACTTCAGCAGCCCTCTGTCGCCCTCAGTAAAAGCTGTAACAGAGACTTATAATTATAACTCTCCATTCTTTTCCGTAATGCACTCATCACACTGTATTCTTTGAAACCGATCTCACCACATGCCATAACAAGGAAACAGTGAGTGTGAGATCAAATCTAGTTTACTGTAAATAAAGATCAAAACTGCACATCTTCAGGCAAACCTTCTGCAAATGGCAAGAAGTGGGCAAGCAACAATGACGTGGCTCTCTCATCTGTCTATAAGAAATAGATAAGAAGGAATAAAGTCTGGGTTGATTTAATGTTTTCTAGGAGTCCTATGGTGACCTCATGATAACGAATGGTCTACTTACCAGACACCACCCATCATCGAACTTGACTAATTATCAATGAAGAGAGCATATAGGGAAATGTCCTAGATAACAAATAAAACCTTTACTATATCTTTACTCTGTTGTTAATTCAGAGAAGGAGATTTCACACCTGCTGGGAGGTCGCCAATGAGCTGTGAATACCAACATGCTATTAATTTACCTTTGCTTTTTTGATTAATTTCACACTTATGCTGCATAAGAAAGGCAAGATTAATGATGTCTGGGAGACAAGGCTTAGTTCTTGTAAGATGCTAAATCAACCTCAAGTGTTGGCGTACAGAACCCAGATAAGGAAATGATAAAGGAATCTACTCTCAGGTGTCCAGAGTGCCATGTAAATATTAATGTCCCAAAATCCAGAGTGCTTACATTGTAAACTCTAGTTAATCTCTTCCCAGGAGAGAGGAGAAGGGGTGCTGGAATTCTGGACTGGACTACTCACCAATTATCATGCACCCTTCCTGATGACCCAAGATACGGTTTATTTATTAAGTGATACCACAGCTCCCCACTTCCGGAGGGCCACTCTGCACTGCATTTGCCCTCATCATACCTCTGCTTGTCTTAAGTCTCCTGTGATCACTCCACAGCTCAACACGTGGGAAGGGAAGGGACAGTCAATTGCATCAGAGAGTATAAAGGAAAGGAGAATCCAGTGCCAGCAGAGCCTGCGGGAAGCCCTGGGCTCCACCTCAGCTCCAAATACAGCATGCTGATAACCCCAGCACTTGGGAGGCACAGGCAAGGTGAAGGCCATCCTGAACTATACAGAGAGTATGAGGCCAGCCTGGGCTACATGAGAGCCTGTTTAAAAAAAAAGAAACATGGGGGGGCAAAAGGAGGGGAAAGAAAAAGAGGTGAGGGATGAAGAGAAAGGAAGGGAGGGGAGGCAAAGGAGAGAGAGAGAGAGAGAGAGAGAGAGAGAGAGAGAGAAGAGAGAGTGAGCTCACTGTACAGTTTCAGGTAATTTTGTGCACACATGCTAATTCATGTGTGATAATAAACCATATACCAAGAACCATTTTTGTGCCAACACCCTAGAAACTTAGTAGGAGTTATCCAACAAAATACCTCTTAAAGGTAGCAGTATTCCCTTTCTTTCATGTTTTTATTTTATTGTTTTATGTATATATTTTTGTACAAGATTATGTTACAAATCAACGCTAGACCCGTGTCCCCCTCCCAACCCCCCTCACCCCAGCAGATTCACCCTTTCAGTCAGTTCTTTGATGCAGTCTTTTTTTTAATTTTTATTTATTTTTGTATTGTATATATGTACTGTTGCATGTAGGTTTGTGCCGCGGAGGTCGAAAGGGTCTCAGATTCCCCGGAACTGGAGTTTCTCCTGGAATTGGAGTTACAGACGTTCTTAGCTGCCATGTGGGTGCTGGGGATCAAACATGGGTCCTCTGCAAGAGCAATTGGTGTTTTAACCGCTAGTGCTATCTCTCCAGCCCCCCAGCCGTGTTTTCTATTGTTGTGGTGGTGGTTCTTTCCAATATGCATTCCACTCCCAACAAGAAATATTTACAATTAGGTTATTGGCGATAGATCCACAGATGTGGGATACCATAGCATTTGTTTTGTCTGGGGACTGTGTTCACTTCACTAACATCATATCATTCTACGTTCCAGCCATTTACCTGCAAAGTTCATGATGTAGTCTTTTTTTTTTTTTTTTTTTTTTTTTTTTTATCACTGCATAGAACTCCATTGTGTAGATGTACCACATTTTCCCTGATCCAATTTCCGGATCCACTCATCAGTTGAGGGGCACTTGGGCTGGTTCCAGCTTTTTGCTATTGTGACCAGAGCTGGTAGCAGTATTTCCATCATAAAGAACAGGAAATTGATGCTGGGAAAGCTAAGTGTCTTGCTAGATGACCCCCATCCTGCTTTGGTTTAAACTCCCACCTTCAGTTTTATTGCTTAAAATCGTTCTCATGATTCATTCATTACAAAGATGTAGACTTACATTGAAAAGAACCTGAGCCCCCAGCACTGACTGCCTGAGGCCAGGTCCCAAAGTGGGTGGTAACTGTGTCACTCATGCACAAGGCTAGTAATACATGTCCCTATAAAAGACACCCACCTTCACCCGGAACTGTGTGCTCCCAACCATGAAGCATTCATTCAGTACCACACTGCCTCCCTAGGAATGCGGCTTATAGACCATTCAAGGTAGCCTAGATGCTATGTCAGAAGACCTGAGAACTATAAGCTGTATTATCTTGGCAAAGTTTTCCTTTCCTACCTTCAGCTCCCAAAATGTTCAAAGTCCATGTAAGATCAGTGGCTGCCATACAGGTTACCACCTCCACCATCACAGAACATTCCAATAGTCAAAGCTAGTCCAGAGATGCTTAACACGCAATCGGCTTTTACCTTCAACCAGTACAGTGAAAGAAGGGCTTGGGAGACAGCATTCTGCATCGCACTTGCCCTGCAAGCACGAGGGCCTGAGTCTGAGCCCCAAAATGCTAAATAGCTAGATGTGGTAGATATGTTTTTAATCCAGATGGGGAGTCACCACCAACAGCAAAGATGGACCACCCCTGAAGAGCACTTGAGTGTGTCCTTGGCCTCCACACATATGTGAACATACATGCACACACAGAGACAGAGAGAGACAGAGACAGAGAGAGACAGAGAGAGACAGAGAGAGAGACAGACAGACAGAGACAGAGAGAGAGGCAAATGAATTAGTCCTTGGAGCAGCTGTGTAAGCAAGCAGTTCTCCCAGAACCTATAAACCCAAGTAGTCCAGGATAAACGTGTCTGCCACCTCCCACACTTTCTACCTGAGCATTCAACTCGCTGAGATTCCAGCCTCTTCTCAGCATTACCTGCCTTTGCTTAAGGACCACAGCCAACCAAAGTACTACCAGGAAGCAGTACATTCCTGCCTTAGCTCTCTCCGCCTCGGTGTAGCTCACCACAGCTGCGTGGCTGAGTTTTCTCCAGCCTTATCCCACTCCTTCCCAATGCGTTCGTGAACCTTTGCAGGTGACCCTTCAAGAGTATCCCCATGCCATGCCTTTCCACCTCAATAAAAACTCTTAACCATCACAAGGCCAGATGCTGGCCACTGAGGCCTTCCTGATTCAAAGGGACTGTGTTGCTTATGTCAGTAGTTCTACCAGAGTCCTCCCTATTGTTTCCACACTGTCTTCCTTAGCCCAACATACTCCCCACCCTGTATCCTTGCCCAATTCAACAACTCTGAGACATGGGCATGCCAGGTATGGACACTCCCCTAACCAAACCATCAGCCCTTCACTTTTTCCACTTCTCTCAGACACAGAAACACAAAGTTGACACCAGATATTTGACAACCCATGGGATCCACAGTCTCCATTCATGATTCTGTGTTTATTATTCTGACAGTAGACACTGGACCACTTTGGTCATCCACTTCCATGTGCAGTTCTCAATACACTTAACATTTCCAAAGCTTAGTTTCATCTCCTGTAAAACAGTGGTAATGTTAACACCTGTTCTACAGGGTAGATGGAGGTCGGCGAAACACACTGGGAACGGAAGTCAAGAACTGCTACATGCATAACAGGAATTTAATAAAGCTTGCCTTCATCCCTCCTCCTCCTCCTCTTCCTATTAGTAAGCCCCATACTCTGGCTTCATTTTATTGCTGTAATAAAGCAAAGAACTTAGGGGAGAAAGGGATTTTTGGCTCACAATTCCAGGTTACAGTCTGCACTGCAGGGAAGTCACAATGGCAGGAAGGTGGAGCAATCAGCTGGTCACACCCACAGTCAAGAGCAGAGAGAAATGCATGCTCAGCCAGCTTTCTCAACTCTCACACAGTCCAGGACCCCAAACCTGGAAATAGTGCCACCTACAGTGAACTGGGATTTTCCACATCAATTAAGTCAATCAAAACAATCCCCCAACAGATGCCCAAAGGCCAACCTGATCTAGACTTATCCCAGATCGAGACTCTCTTCCCAGATGGTTCTAGGTGTCGCAAGTTGACAATTAACATTAACCATCACAGCACCTAAAAGGGATAATGAAGCTCACCACAGCCATGCTATAGGAAGCAGGGCTTAGTCTCAATTCTTCCTATCTTGGTTGTGGGCCCTGGGAGGAAATTACTCAAAACTCAGCTGCAGTCCTGTTCTCTAACGGCAACACATTCTGCGAAATGAGCTGCCACCAGGCTCTCATCCCAAGTGAACTAAGATGGCTATATCACTAGGTGTGCTGTATAGCTTTAGTGTCAACTTGACACACCTGGGTTGAGGGAGCCTCAGTTGGGGAACTGGCTCCTTTGGATTGGCCTGTGGCCACATCTGAGGAGTATTGTCTTGATTGTCGGGCAATGTGGGAGGGCCCAGCCCACAATGAGTAGTGCCACTCTGGGCAGGTTGTTGTATACCGTATAAGAAGGCGGGCTGGGCATGAGCCAGGGGAGCGAGCCAGTGAACAAGCATTCCTCCATGGCCTGTGCTTCACTCCTGCTTCCAGGTTCCTGCCCTGAGCTCCTGCCTTGGGTTCCCTGAGTGATGAACTGTGACCCGGGAGATGTAAGCTGAATAAACCCTTTCCTCCCCAAGTTGGTGTTGGTCAGGGTGTTTTGTCACAGCAATGGAAGACAAACTCTAGGACACTAGGCAATATTATCGTGTGGGTCAGTGCATTTTGTGTGATGCGGGCTGGCTACATCTTCATCTGTAAAAGGGAAATCAGCTTCAACCAGGGCTGGGAAGACAGCTTAGTAGGTAAAGTACTTGGCACAAAACCATAAGGAGCTGAATTCAGATTCCTGGAACCCACATAAAGCTGGATGGGGTAGCACACCTCTGTAATCCCAGCGCTCCTAAGGAAAGATGGGAGGCAGAAACAGAATCCCTGGAGGCTTGCAGGCCAGCTAGCCTGGAGTATACAACACACAACAGAAGACCCTATTTCAAATAAGGCAGAAGTGGGGTATGGTAGCACACAACTTTAATCCCAGCATTCAGGAAGCAGAGGCCAGCCTGGTCTACATAGCGAGTTCCAGGGAGCTACAAGGAGATCCTGTCTCAAAAACAAAACAAAACAAAACAAAATCAAACAAGGTGGAAGGCTAAACCTGAGCTTGTCCTTGGCAACATGCACTCATATACCTGAAGATACGTATATGACCCCCCAAACCCCCCACACACATAGACACACACACAGAGACACAAGTAAACTCAACAATTAAACACAAACTTTTTTTTTTTTTTTTTTTTCGAGACAGGGTCTCCCTGTAGTCCCAGCTGTCCTGGAACTCACTCTGTAGACCAGGCTGGCCTTGAACTCACAAAGATCCGCGTGCCTCTGCCTCCCAAGTGCTAGGATTAAAGGCATGCGCCACCACGCCTGGCAAGAAACACAAACTTCTAAACAGATCTGGTAACTCAGTGAGCAGCCATTTTAGGTGACTTGAAGCCCTACCAGGATAGACAGGACCAACGCACTCAAACCCGTCACCTCATTCCATTCCCATTCTTGACTTTTACTTTGCAACAAGATCTCGCTATATTATCCAGGCTGGCCTTGAACTTCTAAGCTCAAGTGATCCTCTGGCCTCAGCCTTCTCAAGAAGCTGGAATTACAGTGTACGGCACTGCCTCCAGCTTCTGGGCACTTCATCAGCTGTCAGCAGAATGTCCTGAGACAATGAGTGTTAGGAAACTTTACCCAAGCTTCCAAAGACTTCTTAATTTTTATTTACATGTCTGTTGGATGCCACATGTGCGTGGGTGCCCACAGAGGCCAGAAGAGGGCATCAGGTGGTTGTGAGCTGACTGAAATGGGTACTAGAAACTGAACTCAGGTTCTCACGACAAGAGCAGTAGGTACTCATGACCCTACCACCTCTCCAACCCAAATTTCTTCTTTTCTGCTTCCAGTGATTGAACCCAGGACCTTATGCATGTGGTCAAGTGCTCTGGTACTGAGCTCCAGCCACAGGTGTAATCAGTTTTTTTTTTTTTAATTTATTTCTGTATGTGTATGAATGTACTGTCTGCATGCAAGCCTGTTCACCCGTGTCGTGCAATGCTGCGGAGGTCAGAAGATGGTGTCGGATTCCCCTGGAACTGGAGTTCTCCTGGAATTGGAGTTTCAGACGGCTCTCGGCCGCCATGTGGGTGCTGGGGATCGAACCCGGGTCCTCTGCAAGAGCGTCTGCACTCCTAACCGCTAGGCCATTTCTCCAGCCCAGGTGTACTCAGTTTTAAAAGGAGAAAAGGTTGGTCTTCCCTGCAATTACTTCATCAACTTCCAAATATTCCTATCACACATAGTTTTATTATTTTATGTTTATGAGTGTATTACCTGATGTATGTAAGTACACCCATGTGGTGTGGTGCCTACAGAGGTCAGAAGAGGGTGTCAGATCCCCTGGAACTGGAGTTATGGAGAGCTGTGAGCCACTATGTGCATGCTGGGAACTGGACCCAGGTACTTTACAAGAGCAGCCAGTTCTCTCCTAACCACTGAGCCATCTCTCCAGCCCCCATCTTGCACATATTTTATATATAATAGCAAAGAAGTATTTCTTGAAAAATACTTAGATTTTTTTTTTTTATGATTAAACCACTAAAAAAAAAAAAAAGCCCAAAGAATTAAGCAAGAGATAAAAATAGAGGTTTGAAATGAGTATTTGTGAAGGCTAATCTGGACAGTCAACTTCAAGGGTCTTAGAATCACTATGGAAACGCACTTCTGGGATGGTCTATGGGGTGTTTCTCAAGAGGTTTAACTGAAGAGGGAAGAGCTGCCTGAAGATGGGACAGCACCACCCCAAGACTAGATCCTGAACTGAAGAAGGCGAGCTGCGCACCAGCATTCATGTCTCTCTGCTTCCCGACTGTGGGTGCCATGTGACCAGGTGTCTCAACTCAAGCTCCCCCTGCAGTGCCTTCCCCACCAGGATGGACTGTGTCCTCAAACTGTGAGTCACCATTCCTACCTAAAGTTGCTTTTGTCAGATATTTTCTCACAGCAAAGAAAAAAGTAAGAATATATTGAAATAAATTAATGAAATGTGATAAGCCCATGAAAGGCACCTCTAGTCACATCACATTTTTACATTTTTTTCTCTTTCCAGACAGGGTCTCATGTGGACCAGGCTAGCCTCAAACTCACCATGTAATTGAGGACGACCTTGCACTTTTGTTCCTCTGATTCCCATGTACTAGGATACAGTTATGTGCCACCATGCCTAGTTTATACAGTGGTAGGGTTAGAACCGAAGACTTGAGGTACACTAGGCAAGCACTCTACCAACTGAGCTACAGCCCCAGTCCTTGGATCACACTCTCACTGGGAAGAAAAATAAACTATCAGACCAGTTTGCAAGTTTTTGGACTTGGGGCCAAAGGCTTAGCCTGCTCCAGGAAGGGGTCCAGGAGTCGAGGGGCCTGGAGAGCAGAATCCCTAACTCAGATCCTTCCGGGCTGAAGGGCCAGAGACCAGCATTCAGCTGTTAAATGAGTTACCAGGTAACAGGGCTCCCAGCAGAAAAATGCACCCTCTAGACCACAGGCAGGTTACATAAAACTAGAAAATGAGCTCACTTCCTTCCTGTTCCTCCCAAGCCCAGTCCTGCCTCCAACCTCCAGAGCCTGGGGCCCAGCAGCCCAGGCAACACACTGGGCAGGTAATGTCTGGACACAGAGGCCCTTACCCCAACCGGCTCATCAACTGATGCCCAGCCATTCCCTCCACATGCAGCTGAGGAGGCTTGATGGAATCCAGGGTGGAGGTGCCTTTCACGAGGGTCTAGAAACCACACCGCCACTGAAGGCGCCAAGCGCTCCCCACGGTGAGCTGAGCGTCCTGCCTCCACGCCCCTCCTGACACCACCTGAAGCTGGCCTTTCTTTCCTTCCTCGCCCAAGTCTGTCTGGGGACCTGCAGATATTCTTGGCTGAAACTAAGTCTAAGAATCTCCAGTTTCACTAGAATTATCAGGTCATACGGTGCAACACAATGGAACAGTGGCCTGCATGGCTCTGGAAGGGGGAAGATGCTTCTAAAGTGCCAGCAAATTTCCCAGGACCCCTTCCAGGAGCTAGTCATTATGCCACTTACAAGGGAAGAACGTGAAACAAGCCATCAAAGGAACTAGCAAGAAGTCACTGCAGCATCTGCTCTACCCAGCCTCTCTGCCGTTTGTCCTTGCGCTCAAGGTTCTGGGACTAAGAACCTCCCAAAAAGCCACAAACTACTCTCAGGTGCTGGGGAAGCTAGGGAGGACAAGCTGCATCCGGGAGGTTTTCATCTCCTGGGTGAGTTAAGATTTTAGCAAGTTGAAATTCAAGATTAACTCTCACCATGGGACAGGATAGGAGGCATGACACAGAACAGGACATGAGTGGGAGCCCTGACACTCTGGGTCTCAACTCTCAGAGCAGAAGGCCTTTTCCTCCCAAGGAGCATAAGCATAGTTAACATGCTAATCAGAGAAGACTCTGAGAAATGCAGCCAGCTGATGTAAGCAAAGGGTCCTTAGTGGCCTTGAAGAGGCTGAATGAATGGCTTAATCACCCAGCAAGGGTCTAGCAGGCAATACAGAAAACCCCTAGGAGACAGAGAGCAGTGAATGGAAAGCATTATCATTTATAAAAGGATTAATAACAAGCCAGCCTGGGGTTGGTGAGATGGCTCAGTGGTTAAGAGAACTTGCAAGCAAGAAAAAAACTGCATTCAGTTCCCAGCACCCAGAGGGCAGCTCACAACCACCTATATCTCCAGTTCTAGGGAATCCAACACTGTTGTCTGGCCTCCCCAAGCACCTGAATGAGCAAGGTACACATAAATATGCATAATTTTAAAAGAAAGTGTGCCAGGCTGGAAGGAAACGCACACCACCAGACAACTCCAGCTCTGCAGAGAGGCCACACAGATCCATGGATGGTCTTATTTGTTTTTAAGCAAGACAGCATCTCCTACCATAGGATACCAGGAACCCTGATCAGAAAATTCATTTCCTGTGTGTCTGTCTTGCCAAACCCAATCTTCCTGAAGTATGGGTCAAAATAGTCAGAAAGTAAATTAAGGTGTGTTACAACTAACTTCAAAGTAAACAAGAGAAAAAAGATAAAAATGGCCTGACAATCCCAGGACTCCAGAGGCTGAGCTGGGAGGATCTTAAGTTGGAGACCAGGTGGGCTACATAGTAAGACACCATCTCAGAGTTAAAAATTAAAGTCGTTTTTTTTAAAGACATATTTATTTGCGTGTGTGTGTGGTGCACACATGCCACAGCATGCATGTGAAGGTCAGAGAAACACTTGCAGGAATCAGTTCTGTCCTCCACCATACATGTTCCAGAACCAAACTCATCAAGCTTGGAGCCAGGTGCCTTTCCCCTCTGAGCCATCTCACTGCCCTGAACCTGTCTTAAGGAAAACAATAGTCCTATGTGACAGTGCTCCTCAAACTTGCTTTCCTGAACCAACTGGTTGTCAATTTGACAGGATTTAGAACAACCCAGGAGACAAACCTCTGGGCTTGCCTGTAAGGAAGTTCCTAAACTAGTTTGAGGTGAGAAGACTCACCCTAAGTGGATGGTACCATCCCCACTGGCTGGATGCTGGACTTCATAAAAACGCACCAGCGGGGCAAGTAATCCTAGCACTCGGGAGGCAAAGGCAGGCGGATCCCTTGAGTTCAAGGCCAGCCTGGTCTACAGAGTGAGTTCCAGGACAGCTGGGGTTACAGGGAGACCCTGTCTCGAAAAAAATAAAAAAAAATGCGCCAGCATTCATTCCTGTTGACTAACTGCAGATCTGCTGTGGCCAACCGCCTTCTGCTCCTGCAGTGTGTTCCTCAACATGATAGACTGAACCCTCAAAGTGTGAGCCTAAGGAACCTTTCCTTAAGTTACCTTTGTCAGGTGTATCGTAATAGCAAAGAGAAACCTGACAAATGCCCTCTTTCCCCTTGGGAGCCACACTCCTGCACTTCCTGGACCACCTGGGCATCCCCTCTTCCCTGGGCTCTGCAGGATGTAGTTTTTTGTTTTATTTTGAGGGGGGGTCTTTTCGAGACAGGGTCTCCCTGTAGCCCCAGCTGTCCTGGAACTCACTCTGTAGACCAGGCTGGGCTTGAACTCACAAAGACCCGCCTAACTCTGCCTCCCAAGTGCTAGGATTAAAGGCGTGGGCTACCACGCCCGGCTGGATGTAGTTCTTATCGCTGTCCTGGGCCCTAAGGCTTTCCCACTGTGGTTAGTGAAGTCACCTGAGGGCAATCTCTCATTCAGGCAGAACCCTACAACGACTTTTGTCTTTAGCCTCTGTTCAAACTGTCTCAGGTAAAATTTGTTTCCTGCCAGGTGCTCTGACATAGAGTTTCCTTATCGAAGTTGTGATAAGATGCACCCGAGGGTCTATAAGCTCACGGAAACAGAATAGTTTCTTGATGTATAAATACTTGGCTGAGAAGCACTGATAAGGTGGATTTAACATCTGTGCAGTCTTGAACTCAACCCCAGATCCAAGTAGAAGTGAGAGCCAACCTGAGGTGACATGGGGCTTACACCCTCTAGTCTGCAGCAATACCAGAACCTGGTTTCCACTTGGCCATCATTTCTGCCACCTGCTCACTAATAGGAGAGAGACCTGAGAAGCCCAAAGACCAGTTCAAGCTCCTTTAAGAAACACAGTCTCATCACCTAAGGAAAGTAATGAAAGTAGGCCCCTGGGCTGGATGGATGGGGCAACAGGTAATTTAGCCTGCTGAGCCTAATCCCTGGGACCCACATGGTGAAAGGAGACAATCAACTCCAGCAAGTTCCCCTCACTTCCATAAGTGCATCATGCCGTATGTACCTATATATACACACATACACATACATACGCATACATGATCTTTCTTTCTGTGTGTGTCACTATCTCTCTCACACACAACATACACATATACACACAAATGTAATTAAAATCTTAAATAAAAAATAAAATAGCCACCTTTCAATGGCCCTGAGAACTCTGAACAAGAAGTATTTTTTATCAGTCTCTGACAGATGAGGAAACAGATTCAAGGACCCCAGGTCCCACATGCTAGATCAGCCTGACCCCAAATCTGTTTGTTTTCCTTCCATAGTACTATTCTTTTCAGTTTGTGTTTTGTTTGTTTTGGAGACAGAGCCTCATATAGCTCAGGCTAGCCTCCTCACTATGTAGCTAAGGATGGCCTTGAAATTCTGGCCTCCTGCTCCACCTCTGAGAGTGCTGGTATTACAGTGTTCCACCACACCTGGTTCAGGGGGTGCTTGAGATGGAACCCAGGGTTTCAGGCATGCTAGGAAACCACTCTACCAATCAAGCTACAGCCCCAGCCCACACAGCACCATTCTTTAGAAGAAATAAGGACCCAAAGTTGAAGTTATTCTTAAACTGAGCCCAGAATTGAACATGCTCCCCAATTTCAGCAAATTAAAAATCACAATGAATCTCCAGTGTCAATTTATAAGTTGGTAAAGAGAGCGCCTATGATACAAGTGAAAATTGTATGCAGCGCCCACAGCATGAGCCCCTTGTAGCTGTGTGAGGCTCTGTGCATCTGTATGAACCGTGTATGTGCAGAGCATGTTGGCCACAACCCTCTAGAAAGGTGACAGACAGCCGGGTGTGGTGGCGCACGCCTTTAATCCTAGCACTTGGGGAGGCAGAGGCAGGCGGATCTTTGTGAGTTCAAGGCCAGCTTGCTCCACAGAGAGAGTTCCAGGCTGGCTGGGGCTACAGGGAGACCGTCTCAAAAAGGCCCAAAAAAAAAAAAAAAAAAAAAGGTGACACAGACATGCTCTTCTCTGAAGTTTTTTTTTTTTACATGTATGACTGTACTGTCTGCATGTAGGTTAGGTTTGTGCACCCGTGTCGTGCAAAGCCCTGGAGGTCAGAAGAGGGTGTTGGATTCCCCTGGACTGGAGTTAAAGACAGTTCTCAGCCACCATGTGGGTGCTGGGGATCGAACCCAGGTCCTCTGCAAGAGCAGTCGGCACTCTTAACTGCTAATCCATCTCTCCAACCCATGAAGTTTGGTTTTTACTATGAACATGAAACTTCATTTCTTACTTGAAGCATCAGAAAAAGGAGAAGGGAAACAGGTTGGTTTGTAATGACCCTTGACCTTGGCTGTATATTAAGATTCCTTGGGAGCACCCAAGACCATAGCAGAACTCCACAGCAGCAGTCAAACACCACATCATCAAAGAGGGACCCATATAGGTGAGGAGATGGCTCAGTAGGTCAGGGCACTTATTATAAAAATATGAGGACCCAAAATGAAACTGCCAGAAACCATGTAAAAAGTCTTGAGTGGCCCTGTGTGCCTGTGTCTATAACCCCAGTGCCATAAGAGATAGAAAAAGGAAGATCACTGGGGCCTCATGGTTTGTCAGCCTAGCTGTAGGCTCTATGAGAGACCCTGTCTCAAGGGAATAAGGTAGAGAATAATGTAACTGATGTCATCTTCCTGCCTCCACAGGTGGAAACACATACACTGAGCATACACCATATATGTATGCATATGCATACACACACCATATACAATGTTGGTCCCAAAAGACTGTAACAGAGCTAGAACACCACCCCTGGTGATGTGGGATCCACAGTAAAGTCGCAGCATGGCATATGTGAACATGCTGGTGGAAGACACCTGCTGTCCAGCATAAATACACAGAACATACAATCACATGTAATTACTGGAATAAATGACTATGTTGCTAGTGTATGTGTTTGCTAAGCTATATATCATTATTTTAGTGTATTTCTTATTTTTTTAAAATGCTATCAAATAACATGCATCATTCTTGGGCTGGGGAGACAACCTAGTAAAGTGTTTTCCATGAAAGCAGGAGGATCTGAGTTTGATCCCCAGAACCCACATAAAAAAGCCAGTGGTGGTAGCATGTGACAGTGATTCCAGCTTGGGGGAGGTGGACACTGGAGGTTCTCTGAGGCTCACTGGCCAGCCAGCCTAGTGGAACAGGTGACAGATCCCACCTCAGAAAACAAGATGGACAGTGCCTGAGGAATGACACCCAAGGTTGTCCTCTGGCATCCGCATGCATGTGAATACTCATGAATGTGTACCCTCATACTATGAACACGTGTACGTGCGTGTGCACACACACACACACACACACACACACACACACACACACTAGCATGCCCCATTCTGAAGGCAGCAGGTGGGCACGTCTTGTGTTTCCCATGTCTCTGGATTGTAATCAAAGACTACATGAAGTAAATGATCTACAGGAGCCCAGCTGGTGTAGACACCCCCTACTAACTGTTCATAAAAGGACAAAGTCACATGGCAAGGCATGTCTCAGTAAGTGACACTAGACTGCGATTGGTCTCAGGTTCAGCTTACCTGTTAGGCATCTCCAACTCTTCAGGCAAGTCGAATGTGAAATGGCAATCTGGTAAAGCCCAGGTTTGTGCCCACAGATGATGTTTTTAAATACATAAAACACAAAAGAGGGCTGTGGTGATGGCTCAGTGGGTAAAGAACTTGGTTCACAAGTGTAAGGACCTGAGTTCAAATCCTCAGAGTCCATGTAAAAGATGGACATGGTGGCATACATCTATAATCTCAGAGCTCCTAAGGCCAGTGGGTGGTAGAGACAGGTGAAATCCCAGAAGGTCGAAGACACATGTCTGCTATGTCATACACACATGCCTCCACTCACACACATGTATACATCATATACAAACACACTAATTTTTAACATAAATAATCAATACACAGACAAGGTATACACAGTATTTTTAAATTGTGCTATGGAGCTACAGATGTAGCTCAGTTGGTAGAGTGCTTGCCCAGCATGCAGGAAATACTGGGTTCTATCCACAGCACAGTATAAACCAGCTATGGTGGTGCACACCTGTAATCCCAGCATTCAGGAGAATCAGAAGTTCAAGGTCATCTTCAGCTATACAGTAAGTACAACCTGGGTCAATAAAGGCTCAATTTAAGATACTTACAAAATAAAATGTTGACACAGTTATGTGTGCTCTTCATTAATACAGCAAACTACAAGATCCAAAAGTGGATCTGTTAGCCACTACCTGATTTCAGTAATAATTAGCACAAAAATTATTCAGAGACTTTTGCAATAACTGTAACATGATTAAGATCTGCTAAAAACAACTGCCAAGGAGATTTCAGTCCAGTGGGCTCTCTGGATCCATGGCTAGCTACCACATCTGCAGGTTTAACCAGTACAAATTAAAATATTCAGGAAAATATTGCTTTTGAGGACTAGGGACTTAGCTCCCTAGTGGGTAGAGTGCTGGCCTAACATGCACAAAGGCCTGGTTTCTATCTCCAGCCTGCGTAAGCCAGCCATGCAGAAGTGGAAACAGTAGGATCAGAAGTTCAAGGTCATTCTTGGCTACACAGCAAGCTCGAGGACAGCCTAGGCCATGTGAGGCCCTATTTCAGAAAAAAAAATTATATTGTTTTGGTCCTAAATATATGGAGACTTTTTTTTCTTGCCATGCTCCATAAACAATACCATATAATAACTATTTATGCCATGTTAGGAATTACATATAATCATAATGGAGAAAAGACAGAAGCATGAGGGACAATATGGCAAGTTTCATAAGGGACTGAGGCAGCCTCAGAGTTTAGCCCTAGAGCCAGCCTAGCAGCAGTTCCCCTGCAGGCTGAAGGGAGGGTGTTCCCAGCTCATTATCACCTCCAGCCACGGTTGGAATTCAGCAGCCATAAAGAGTATAAAGAAGGAAATTTCCTCCTATTCAAGTCCAGCTCCAGATAGAGAAGGAGGGGAAAGCGGAGAAGAGGACAGAGCCAGAGAACCATCAATTCCACCACCAGGCGAGTCCACAGAAGAGAAGAAAGAAATCCAAACCAGCGACTTCAGCCCCATCACGTGCTCGCTTCTGGTAGGCAATTGCTTTTTGTAAAAGTAAATCTGTGAAGCTTCTTCAAGACATGAAAAATGTACATTTCCTGAAAGCCACACTGCAGACTTTAATTATAGCAAATATTTTTCCAGTGCTTCTCCGCATGAAAAGATCTCTGCTTCTTCCACTAAAAAGACTAGACTGCTTTATCTGCTCCTAGACATCCATCACATGCATGCCAATATCTTAGGACTTAAAAGGGGACTTTTTAAAACTTTCTAAGTGTTTAATCAATAGATTTCATAGCGCGCTGCGCTGCCTGCAGAGAATATGAATACTCTTTTCTCTTTATTCTAATTTAAATAGCAATGTACTGTATATCACATGGCTATTACCTTTTGAGTACAGCATTAGGTTCTTGTTTTAAATTAGTTTGATGTTCACACCCATTTTCCCATCTTAGTAGTAAATATATTAAACAATTAAGAACTTTGAAAGAGGCTGATTTTACAAAATCAATCTCTCAGCCAAAAGAGAAAGAAAAATAGAGAAAGGAAGGTGGGGAGGAAGGAAGGAAGGGAGAGAAGGTAGTAGAGAAGAAAAGGATGGAGCAAGGGAGGGAGTGGAGGAACAAAGGAACAGGAAGGGGAAAGGAAGGAAGAGAAGGGAAGGGAAGACGGGAGGGGGAAGGACATGGGAGAAAAGGAGGAAGAAAGGAAGGAAGATCCAGCTGAAATTGTATTAACATTTATGTTGAAACAATAGTTATAAATTAAAATTTTTTATTTTTTTTGAGACAGGGTCTCAAACTCACTAAATACACCAAGATGATCTTGAGCTCAAAGATCTACCTGTCTCAGCCTCCCAAGTTGCTGGTCAGCCTCCCCAGTTGCTGGGATTAAAGGCATGCACCACCATGTCAACCATGCCCAGCTATTTTTATTTTTTGATATAAACTCTCACTGTACCCCAAGCTGGCCTTGAGGTCCTGATCTCCCTGCCTCCACCTCTCAAGTGCTGAGATTACAGGCCTCTACCACCACACCCCAGCAAAGATATTTATCTTTAAATAATGAAGAATTTCCCTGGGGCGGGTAGGAGCCACCAAACTCACCCTAGCAACAGCTAAGCACAGTAACTCAAAGCCCTTCTCTTTATTGCCAAACTTTTCTAATGTCTCCAAATTTAAATCTCTTCCACTTGGAGAATAACACAGTATCCTATGAGGTAGAGAAGTTTACGTCCAGCGGCAGCATGCAGGCATAAAAGGTCATCAAAAGAGCCACAGTCAGAAGCAGGGATAACAAAGACAGAGGTCTCATTGCTGGGACCATATACCTGGCAAAGGCAACTTAAGAAAGGTTTATTTTGGCTTACTGTTGGAGGGCACAGTCCATCATGGTGGGGAAGTCAAGACAGCAGGGGTGTGAGGCACCTGCTCACAGTGCATCCATAGTCAGAAAGCAGGGAGGTGAACGCTGGTGCTCAGCTCACCGTCTCCTTTTCATCAGTCCAGGACCCCAGCCCATGGGATGGTGCTACCCACATTTAGGGTAGGTCTTCCTGTCTCATTTAACCCAGTCTAGAAACTCCCTCACAGACATGCGCAGAGGCTTACCTCCTAGGTGAGTCTAGATCCTGTCAACTTGATAATCAATATGAACCATCACACACAGGGACTGTGTAATCAATGGGTGCCAGCCTGCATGATGGTAGAAACAAGCAAGGGAAGCTCCCAGGGAAGGCTCCCATCAATTAAAGACAAAACAATACATTTATCTTCAGAAGAAAGGGCCTCATTCATAATCCCCCAGGAAGGTCTGAACTAAGGCTGCTCAGTGGTCTCAGAAGTCATTTCTTCAACTTGGTATATGAGATCAGCAAGAGGAGAAGAAATGAAAAGACTGCATTGATTGATTGATTGTTGTTTGTTGAAACATGATCTCCTGAAGCCCAGGCTAGCCTCTGACTCCACATAGCCAAAGATGACCTTCCTGACTCCATTTCCTAAGGGCTGGAATTATAGGCATGAGTCACCAAGTCTGGTTTACGGTGGTGCTGAGATGGAACCGACAGGTTCATCCATGCTAAGCAAGCATTACCAACTGGGGTCTAGCCCCAGCCTGATAGGTATTATTTTATTTCCTGCCCCCTTTGAAATCCGTTAGCTCCTCAATAAACCATTTGCTGGGACTGGGAGGTACATTAGATTAATGAGTTGTTTCATCCACCAGGATATGACTAAGATATAGAAAACCCTCCGTAACATAGCATAAAGACTGGGAGAAGTACTAAGAAGGGAAGTTACTAGCCAGTACCTCAGACTCCACAGCCTTTGAAACGGCCTAAGAGGCAGTCTTGGCAAGGCTCTCTCTTCTCAACTCTTTTCCACCTGGATGAAAATGTACAGAGGGAACAGGGTGGGGGAGGGATATGTGAAAGAGAAAGATGAACAGCTAGTCACCAAGCCTTGTAAGTAGAAGGGACTTTCGAGTGTGTGATTCACACCTTTGATTTTCCCCACAGCCTTATCAGACTGCTACTGCTTCAATTTTAAAATGAAACTAAATTAGAGAGGTTAAGCAACTTTCCCAGAAGAACACAGTAACAGCAGAGACAGAATTTGAGGCTGCCCGGGCTCAGGGCCACTGAGCTTCAGAGCTACTTTAAGATCAAATTTCAAGACTCAGTAAGAAGGCACCCCAGGTTCCCAAGGTGAGGAAGAAAAAAAGTCCCTAGGTCATATCTTGTGGAAGGTGGAAGAACACCAGTTCATGCACAAAAAGAAGGAGGGAGCAAGGCCTGGGGGGAGAAGGGAGTATTGAAGAAAAGGAAGAGAAAGAAAGGAAGAGGAGGGGAAGAGGAGGAAGACAAGAAGAAAAAAAGAGAAGGCAGGAAGCAGGGGCAGATGGAGCAAGGCAGGAAGAAAAAAAGGAAAAGGAGAGGAGGAAGAAGGGAAAGGAGAAGAGGGGAGGAAGGGAAAGGGAACCAGGTTAGTTTTAAAACAGAGGAGGGATAGATTCCAAAAATCATTGAGACTATGCTGCTGAATATTCAAGTTCCACAAGGAGTCAGCAAAAGGTTTAAAAATCATTGAACATCATGGTCTGGAAGCCAGGGGTATGTGTAGCACAGCAGCAGAGTTCTATCCCCAGAACCACAGACCCCAGTAAATAAATAAATAAACTGGGCTGCATACAGGATGGGTTTGGAAAGAGCCAGGCATGCCAGAGTAACCTGGTGCCCTCTCTGGAAGAGACCCTTAGTTAGTCAACCAAGAGGTAGTGCAGAGAAGCATGCTGTCTGTCTCAACAAGCCATTGAAACTTGCCTCCAAATGACTTCACCAGCAAGGACCCAAGACATAAAAGGGCCTGTCTACCCTCAGAAGTAGCCTTCAAGAAGGCCAGTAGCTTTCAAGACTATTTGGGTCATACATTCCATCAGCTGGAAAATACAAACAGGGGTAGGGGAATAGACGTAAGTTCTCATATTTTCCTCCAATTCCTCAAAGGGTTATTATCAACACATAATTCTGGAACTCACTATCCTAGACTTGGAATATTATAGTTGCTTGAAGCCTAATGGCCTTGATCTTCACTGTATCTGAGGCAGATGGTTGGCATGACTTCTCCTGGTTCACTGTTCTGGCCTCTACTCCCAGGGTTGATGGGAGAAGAATCCTGAAACTACTGCTTCCATTTTCCTGTGGGCCACCAGGAAGTCCTTTCCAGATTCCCTCAGTTCACTGAGCCTTTCTTTCCATGTCTTACCATTATGGTCAACCACAAAGTCCCACCTTTTGACAACAAATAGCAATGCTATTCTGGTCTACCTTCACTCTTGTCCCTAGCCACTTCAGTAGTACCAGAGGGTAGAATGAGGGAATACATGAATATACAGTAACCATAGAAACACCTTTACCAGGTTACTTCATGGCCTGGTCTCACCTTAATAAGAACTTGGACCTTTTCTTGTCCTCAGCCAGCTCCACTTCCTTTCATCCTCAGCCGATGTTTCAGAACCAGCCCCACCCTTCCAGTGCCCTCTGGGGGTCTATCTCATCTATGGGCTCATTCATTCTTTCATCCATCACATTTGCAGAGCACACACTATGTGCCAAGAATACTCAGAGTACTGAATCTCACAGCACTCTCATGCCAGTAGACAAGAAAACATCCATCCTAGGTTGGAATATGATCAAAATAAAGCCACTTATGGAACAGTAACCAAGCCTGAACCAGAGATGACCATTTTGCTCCTGTCTACTTGTGCTTCCTTCAAATTGTTTATTGAGGTAAAATTCATATAATATTAATTAACTTTTAAAAGTATACATGTCAGGGATGGAGTATAGCTGAGTGTCAGAGCACTTGCCTAGCCTGTACAAGGCCTTGAGACCAATCCTTAGTACCACAAGAAAAGAGTATCCATCAATGATGTCTGCCACATGTGCAACCACCATGTCTTCAGAAACTTAATTCAGAAACACCACTGCTACCCTGTAATGGTATCTCCATGGGGGTGTTCTCAGAAACATCTAACGAACAATGGAAGCCCATCCCTGAATGTGGGGAGTACCATCTCAAGAATTGGGGTCCAGGATGGAATTAAAAAGAGAACTGAGGGGCTGGAGAGATGGCCTAGCGGTTAAGAGTGCTGACTGCTCTTGCAGAGGACCCGGGTTCGATCCCCAGCACCCACATGGTGACTGAGAACCATCTGTAACTCCAATTCCAGAAAAACTCCAGTTCCAGGGGAATCCAACACCCTCTTCTGACCTCCGCGGCATGGCATGACACGGGAGCACAAACCTACATGCAGACAGTACATTCATACAAATAAATAAATAAATAAATAAATAAATATTAAAAAAAAAAAGAGAGAACTGAGCACCAACATTCACCTCTGCTCCCTGATTATGGCTGCAACATGCCCATGGGCCTTATATTCTTGCGGCCATGTTTTCCCCAAGATGGACACTACCCCCAAACTATAAGTCAAAATAAATCCTTCCTTCCTGAAGTTGCTTCTTGTAGGTAGTTAGCCACAGCAATGAGAAAGGTGACAAGTACACACCCTTAAAAGAAACCCTGGCCCCATTGAACAGTCCTCCTCAGCTACTCCCCTGCTTCTTGGAACTGGAGACTGCTCTCCGTCTCTGAGGACTCTCTCCTGCTGTGGTGTTCCCTATCAGTGAAATCACATGCCCTTCCTGCCATGTCTCTCCAGGCTCTCTTTTTGATGCTTTTCTTCCAGGGTCCATATCTGTCCCCAAGACCACCTAGGCTCTTTCCTCCTTGTGTCTTTATTTATTCTTATTTTTGTGTATGAGTATTAGGCTTGCTTATATGAAAGTGCACCTGTGTCGTGTAGTGCCTATGGAAGACAGAAGAGGGTGTTGGATCCCCTGGAACTAGAGTTACAAAAGATTCTTAGCCATCATGTGGGTGCTGGGATTTGAATCCAGGTCTTCTGCAACAACAGCCAGTGCTCTTAAACACTGAGCCATCTCTCCAGCCCCACCTGCCTGTATCTTTAAATCCCTCCCTGTAACTGGGTTTGTTCTAATCTTATGAGAAATTCTCTCATTCTCTAAAAAAAGAAGCACACACTTCCCTTGATCTTCTGATTTTAAGCCTCCGATTCTAAAAGCAGACCCTCCTGTGACTCTGCTATACTACTCATGGGTACCAAAGGACCCTAAGATGACACATAACAGAGATACTTGGATATCCATGTTTATCGCAGCATTATTCACAATAGCTAAGCTATAGAACCAAGCTAGGTATCCAGGAACAGAGGAATGTCTTTTTTTTTTTTTTTTTTTGGTCTTTTGAGTGACAGGTCTCCCTGTTACCGACCCAAAGCGTCTGGAATCACTTTGTAGCCAGGCCAGCCTTGAACTCACAACCGATCTGCCTGCCTCTGCTTCCCGAGTACTCGGATTTAACAGGCGTGCAACCACCACACCCAGCAGAATGTCTTTTTTTAAATGCAGCCATATACACAATGGAATTTTCAGCCATAAAGAAGAGCAAAGTCAAATGTGGTCCATCACACAATGAAGTTCCTGCCGCGGTATTTAAAGAAATACACATGATGGCTTTGCAGTGGTAAATGGATGCGCTAGAAGACATCCATGCTAGTGAAGTAGTTAGTAAACATTCCCAGGAAAAAAAAAAACAACGAAAGGTTCCCTAATCTGTGGATGCTAGCGCCAATTACCTAATTGTATGGCAAACTGATGCAACGTCATGTGATCTGAAAACAAACTGTGTTTTTATATTGTGAATCCCTTTAAAAAAAATAAACAAACAACAAAAAGAAAGGCAAGTTTGCAGGAAAATAGATGCAACTAGAGATTTCATTGGGCAAATTAATCAAGCCTCAGAAAGACAAATATAGTATGCTTTCTCTGATTTATGGTTCCTGGATTTTATAGATACTTAAAATTATATTTGTAGTCATAATGATTGAGTGCTGTGATAGAAATTTATAAAATAAGAAAATTAAATAAAAAAAAAAACTTAAAAGTCCCATTCTCCCTGTGCTCTAGTCATAAGATGTGTGACATTACCTTAAGACACTAGTGACGGGGCCTCTCTGTACCTCCTTTTCCTGCCTGTCATGAAGATCAGAGCAACACTTGCTTCATACATAATGCCTTTGTGAAGAGTAAGTAAGTATACTAGGTCCCTAATGTACTCATAAATGGGCCAGGTATAGTATAAGGACTTGGAACAGTTATCACCATTTTCAGGATTATCTAACCCATAAAACCCAAAGCCCTGCTTGCTGAGGCAGGCCCAGGCCTCTCTGGAGACCAGCCGTCCCCATAAGATATGAAAATAAATTCTTCCTTCCTGAAGTTGCTTCTTGTAGATAGTTAGCCACGGCAATGAGAAAGCTCAGTCTGTAAGTGCAGGAATTCTTCAAAGCACCGACTCTTCCTTAAAACCTCCTGGCTCTAATTGCAGTCTAATACAGGCAGAGTGTAAATCCCTATGTATTGTCTGCCCTGGCTCAGCTTTGCCCCTTATAGGAACATGGATGCAGCCAGTAGTACTGCTGAGATGCCTTTCACAGAGCATGCCCCACAGTAAGAGTCATTCTTACCCCTACACTCTCTGTCTTATTCCTGTCATCCCTCTCACCCCCTTTTTTTTTTTTTTTCATTTTTTTTTGTTTTTTTTCCCTTGCTCCCCACCATGCCCCCTGTATGTTCCTCCCTCCCCTCCCAGTCCCACCACCCCCCCCCCCAGTAACATCTGTTCCTTACTGTCCTCCTGTTTTTGGGTCCTTTTTCCCAGCCCACCTGAACGTGGACTCTAGAGTGGGCTCAGTCTCATAGAATCCACCTGCCTCTGCTTCCAAAGGGCTGGGATTAAAGACATGCACCACCACACCCAGTGTGCCACCCCCCCTTTTTTTAATCTTATGACCAAATCACCTACTGGAAATCCATATCTAGGGGCTGGAGAGATAGCCTAGCGGTTAAGAGCACCAACTGCTCTTGCAGAAGACCCAGGTTCGATCCTCAGCACCCACTTGGCGGCTAAGAACCGTCTGTAACTCCAATTCCAGGAGAACTCCAGTTCCAGGGGAATCCTAGACCTTCTTCTGTCCTCCGCGGCATTGCATGACACAGGTGCACAAACTTGCATGTAGGCAGTACATTCATACACATACAAAAATTAAAAAAAAAAAATCCATATTTAGGCCTGGAGATGTGCCTAAGTTTGTAAAGTACTTGCCCAGCACACATGAAGTCCTCCTTTTGAGCCCCAGCATCGAATAAATCAGGGGTGCAATACATGCCAATCATTTCAGTCCTTGGAAAGTAGAGGCAAGAGGATCCGGTGTTCAAGGTCGTATTTGGATACATAAGGACTGCATAGTAAGTTCAAAGACACCTGGGCTACATGAGACCCAGTTTAAAAAAAAAAGTCATATGGTACCTGAGGAGCAACACAGAAAGCTGTCTTCCAGCCTAACCCCCTACACACACACACACACACACACACACACACACACACACACACACACACACACCCCTATACACATAAAGAGTTGGGTGGGGAGACACACACTGCTACCTCCCACAATGCTACACAGGTTCTTAGAGTTGAAGTCTGGGCTCCTCCACTTGTTAGCTGAGAAGCTTGAGACAAAATACTTCCCTTATCTGTGCTTCAGTTTCTCCAACTCAAAACTAGAACAGCAGTGCTTTCTTACCACTCCCCTCGCTTAGGATTGCCTAGCAGATGAAGTCAATATAAAGTGTTTCGACACTTACCTGGCACAGCCCAGCTGCTTTGGAAGGGTTAGCTAAACTCCCTCTCCTAGAGTAGCAAGACTGTCTATGATGCACGCTGCTCCAGTTGTGGGTAAAATGCTGGTTAACTTTATGCCCAGGCCTGAAAGCCCTCTGTGTAATAATTCCTATAAGACTGGCCCCTGCTTGGCATCTAATACTTTCAGAGCAGGATGTCACAATGTTATCACATGGCCCAATTGGCCTACTGGAGTAGAATAGACCAAGGCTGGCAGGCTTCTCAGTGGCGGGGAATCCAGAGCCCCAAGGCCACCTGATGTCTCACCAGTGTCATGAGACCCAATCTACAGAAGCCTGGGTTACCCATGGCTTATATTCTTTTTTTTTTTTTTTTTTTTGTTGTTTTTGAGACAGGGTCTCCCTATAGCCCCAGCTGTCCTGGAACTCACTCTGTAGACCAGGCTGGCCTTGAACTCACAAAGATCCACCTGCCTCTGCCTCCCAAGTGCTAGGATTAAAGGCATGCACCATAATGCCCAGCTTTCTTTTTTTCTTCTTTTTTATTTATTATTTTTTTTATGGCTTATATTCTTACTGGAGCCAATCAAATAGAGCAGGGGAAAGCCTTGGGCATCCATACTCTCTTGAGGTCCCTCATAGGAGAGGGCATTCTGCACATTTTGGAATTCAAACTTTTGTAGGTATATCAAGGTCCAGAAGGCAAGTCCTCATGCATCTGGGTGTGAAGCATTATCCTCCAGTGAAACACTGCCATCTTCGTGAGCTCAGCTGAGCCTCCTGCAGAAGGTCACCCCAGCAGGGCTTGCTGACTGTGGATGCTCCCTCCTGGAAGGAGTATGGGGAAGGTCAGGGACCTCACCTGAGCATCCAACCACTGCTTCTGACCAGGTGTATGCAGTTTTGCTCTAACTACAAGTAGCCTCTGGGTCTGAAGCAAGGCCTAGAACATACAGTTGGGAAGGACAGGGGAGGGTGCTCCATCTACAAAGCCAAGCAAGCCATCATCCATGCTGCTCTGGGTCACCCTTACTCTTATCAGGAACCCCGCACTCATGCTCTGTAAGTATGCCCCCAAAACCCATTAGTGGGCTCTTTGATAGAATCAAACTGGCTTGTTATTGAGACCTTATAAGGAAGGGGATAAATATTGCCTCAGGATCCAGAGGAGAAAATTCTCACAAGAAAAGCTAAGCAATAGCATCCATTTAAAGTTGAAGGGCAAATGTCCAATTACCTCCACAGTCCTCTCCTGCCTACCTGCTTGCTCTAGGTTCCCAGCAGCAGTGCTGTGGTGTCCTTCTGTCTCTGGCTCTCTGGCACAGCAAACTGAAAGATGAATGTCAATCTAACAGGATATTTACAAACTGCTGTGTTTACAGAACCGCTCTTTTCAAACTTCTGCTTCCATATATCAAGTGACTCAGAATGTGACATTGGGGAACAAATTCCTCATGGGGTACTATGCAAAGCTCTCTCTCTTTCTCTCTCTTTCTCGTGTGTGTGTGTGTGTGTGTGTATGTGTGTGTGTGTGTGTGTGTGTGTGTGTGTGTGTGAAATGTTTCATGGAGCCCAGGCCTGAACTCCGTATATAACTGAGGATGACTTTGAACTTCTAATCTTCCTGCTTCTACATCTGCAGCGCTGGAATTCCAGGCCCGTGTCTCACAGCGCTGTGCATACCAGGTGAGCACTCTGCCAGCCAAGCTATATCCCAGCCTTTTTTGTCCAGTTTTTGTGGCTTGGCTTTAATGTCATTTCTAAGAGCCCAGGCTTCCTGCATCTGAGCCTCTGCCAGGTGTGTTCACAACGTTGTCTGATGCTCACAAGAGGCATCAGCTCATCACGAGCCAGAGTATGGCAAGACACAGGATACATTGTGTGTGAAGGCTGGGATTTTTATCCTGACATCACACAGGAGTGATCACATGGTGCAGACACACCTTGATATTCACAGATACACTACATTATCACACTATTTTATATAAGAAACTTGACCATCTGTGGCTTTCAGGTGCTGGAACCAAGGTCCTGGGGATATTGAGGACCGGCTGCATATCACTGTATTTTAGCAAGCACCTGCTGTGAGGAAGAATGTCGGTCTGGGCCACGAGATGCTGTGAGTTTTACTTACTTTGTTTTTCCTATAAGTGCTAGCCAGATACATTTTTCCTAAAGATTTACTTTTATTATTTTTAATTATAGGTATGCATGTATGTCTGTGTGTAGATATGTGCTGTGCTTATGAGTGCAGGTGCCCATAGCAGCCAGAGACATCGGACCCCACTGGAGTTGAAGTTATAAGGTGGTTGTGAGCTGTGTGGTGTGGGTGCTGGGAGCCAAACCTAGGTAAAAGTAAACTGCATGTGGTGGTGATGTACTTAAAATTGCATGGCTGGGAAAGTGGAGACTTTGGATTCCTAGAGCTCTCTGGCCAGCCAGCCTAGCCTAGTTGGCAATTCCCAGACAAGGAGACTGACTCAACAAAACAAGGCAGATAGTACCTGAGGAACAACACAGAAGATGGCTTAGCAGGTAAAAGTGCTTGCTATCAAGCCTAATGATCCAAGTTCAATCAGCAGGGAACTGACTCCAAGTTGTCCTCTGACCCCATACACGGACGAATGCATCTGCATACATACACATCCACACACGAATGCATCTGCACACATCCACATCCACACACGAATGCATCTGCACACATACACATCCACGCATGAATGCATTTGCATAAATACACATACGCGCACAAATCTATCTGCATACATACACATACACATATGAATCCATCTGCATACATACACATACACACACAAATGCATCTGCATACATACACATACACATGCGAATGCATCTGATACATACACATCCACGCACAAATGCATCTGCATACATACACATCCATGCACAAATGCATCTGCATACATACACATCCACATGCAAATGTGTCTGATACATACACATACACACATGAATCCATCTGCATACATACACATACACACACGAATGCATCTACATACATACACATGCACGCATGAATGCATCTGCATACATGCACATACACGCACAAATGCATCTGCATACATACACATACATGCACGAATGCATCTGCATACATGCACAAACATGCACGAATGCATCTGCATACATACACATACATGCACAAATCCATCTGCATACATATACATACACACATGAATCCACCTGCATACATACACATACACTCATGAATGCATCTGCATACATACATATCCACATGCGAATGCATCTGATACATACACATCCACATGCGAATGCATCTGATACATACACATCCACGCACAAATGCAGCTGCATACATCCACATCCACATGCAAATGCGTCTGATACATCCACAGACAAATGCATCTGTATACATCCACATACACGCACGAATGCATCTGCATACATACCCATACACGCATGAATGCATCTGCATACATGTACAAATACATCTGCATACATACACACACAAATGCATCTGCATACATACACATACACAAATGCATCTGCATACATCCACATACACGCATGAATGCATCTGCATACATGCACATACATGTACAAATGCATCTGCATACATACACACGCACAAATCCATCTGCATACATACACATACATACACACAAATACATCTGCATACATACACATACACACACGAATCCATCTGCATACAATACACACACACGAATCCATCTGCATACATACACATCCACATATGAATGCATCTGATACATACACATCCACACACAAATGCATCTGCGTACATACACATACACACACGAATGCATCTGCATACATACACATACAGGCACAAATGCATCTGCATACATACACATACATGCACAAATGCATCTGCATATATACACATACACGCACGAATGCATCTGCATACATACATGCACGAATGCATCTGCATCCATACGCATACCCATATGCACAAAAGTAAATGTAAAAACACTTTTTAAAAAAAATGAAAAACTTATTCCTGTAATTATTAAATATGGCTGTTCTTAGTATTAGTGTTGAGCACATGAAGATCCCTCCCTACAATAAATTCTAAGGACTTAAGACAGGAAATGTTAGACACATTCAAGCTCTAAACATAAGCCTAGAAGCTAAGAGGAAAAGATGCTCTCAGCACTCCAACAATGACTTCATGTCTAGAAGACAGCAAAGACCACCGAAGTAAGCTCTTCTGTGGCAAAGTCACTTCCTATCAAGAGGTAGTTGCTGTAAGTTCTTCTGCAGCAAAGTTATTTTCTATCAAGAGAAGCTTCTAGAAACAGAAATTGCCCTACTTTACTCTTAGAAATCCACTTATGTTGGCAGCCCTGCACCTCAGAGGTTGGACTTGCTGGGTGGCAAGCTAGCAACTGAGAGGAAATAGATTCCATTGGAGCTGTGTGTGTGTGTGGGGGGGGTGCACAAGAGGGCAGCTTTCCGTCCTAAGCCTCGTAGTTAAAAGAAATGCCCTGTTCTTCACAGATACTTGTGAAACATATTTCTTGGGCAATGGGATATTTCTTTTTTTAAAAAATTATTTGACAATTCATACATGCTTATAATGTATTTTGATTTTTAGCCCTTCAGTGGGGTGCTTCTTAAAGGGGTGTGTGTGTGTGTGTGTGTGTGTGTGTTGTTGATTATATAACTTTGAGACAGCTGAAGAAGAAAGCAGTAGTTGGTCTATATACAGGGAATACAGGGAATTTTCCTGCAAAGTCTGGTTTTTCTCCATTAGAAAACCAGCAGCAGAAGTCAAACTTCCATTAAGAAGTAAAGAAACCACTATGTTTTCATTTAAAATACATCATCTATCTTATGCAGGTTGTTAGAGCTTGGCCAGAGTAATGTTCTAGAAAACTTGCCTCCTTGTATGATAGAAAAGTGAGCCATGAGTTCAGCTCAACTCTTGAGCAGGTCAAGAAGAAAACTAGCCAGGCATAGTGGTATTTGTCTTTAATCCCAGAAGTCAGGAGGCAGAGACAGGCAAGCAGATCTCTGAGTTGGATACCAGCCTGGTCTATATATCAAGTTCCAGTCCAGCCAGGGTATGTAGTAAGAGCCTGTCTCAAGAAAGGAAAAAGGAAAGGAAAAGAAAGGAAACTATGAATTGGAGCTGAGCATACGCTAACTCCATATTCTCACCTGACAGCCTTGGGTAGTCAGGCTGAGGAGGGAAAGTCCTGGCGATGGGCAGACAAGGAGCAGTTGCTGGGCAAATTCAGTGCATTCACATTTCTATTTCTATACCTCAGGCCCTCTGATGACTGAAGAGTTAGTTATATAGACACCTTAAGAGAAGGCTTTTCGGGGCTGGAGAGATGGCCTAGCGGTTAAGAGCGCCGACTGCTCTTACAGAGGACCCGGGTTCGATCCCCAGCACCCACATGGCGGCCTAGAACCGTCTGAAACTCCAATTCCAGGAGAACTCCAGTTCCAGGGGAATCCGACACCCTCTTCTGACGTCCGCGGCATTGCACAACACGGGTGCACAGACCTGCATGCAGACAGTACATTCATACACATACAGAAATAAATTAAAAAACTTTAAAAAAAAAAAAGAGAAGGCTTTTCTTTTGACACAGAGTTTCACATACCAAGACTGGTCTTAAACTCATTAAGTAGCTGAAAATGACATCCAACTCCTGATCCTCTTCTGCCTCTACTTCCCAACTGATGGAATCAGATGTATGTACCAGTGTCCTGGTTTAGCCTGTCAACTTGACACAGCCCAGAGTCATCTGGGAATGGAATCTCAATTAAGGAGCTGGCCTGTGGGCATGTCTATGGGGGACCATCACCATTGTTAATTGATGTAGTCTCAAGAGCCCAGCCCACTGTGGGTAGCACCATTCCCTAAGCAATTGGTTCTAGACTGTATAAGAAAACTGACTAAGCAGGAGCCAAAGTCAACAAGCAGTGTTCCTCCGTGATTTCTGCTTCAATTCCTGTTTAAGTTCCTACCCTGACTTCCTTTAATAAAGGAGTGTGACCAGTAAGGTAAAATTAACCCTTTTTTCTCCTAAATTGCTTTTGGTCACAGTGTCACGGCAGCAGAAGGAAACTGGAACAGCCAGCATGCCTGGGTTATACAATGCTGAGGATCAAACCCAAAACTTTGCACTTACTCAGCAAGCACTCTACCAACTAAGGTACATTCCCAGCCCCCATAGACAGATTTTTAACCATAAAAAACCCTGAAATCTATGGCATTACAAAAGAAATCAATCACACTTAGTTGCCAAAATATTTTTTATCTTTCTTTTTCCCAGTATTTGGGATCAAAACCAGAGGCCAAGCAAGCATTCTACCAACTAAGCGATATTTCCCAGCTGAAATATTTAATTAGGATCCGATAGTACATGTGCTTGTTTATTAACACATTCAGTCACACTGTCTAGCAGCAGGCTTAGCAGGACTATCAGCTCAAGAGTGAGGATGAGTGCTGAGACGCTAAGATAGCTACTTACTCTATAGTGATATGAAAATATTGGCTATCTATTGCTGACAAAGTCACAAATAGCATTCATACTACTGCAGCTTGCAAGCCAACATTCAAAGAAGTGAAGGAATTGGGGTTGGGACTATAGCTCAGTTTGTAGAGCACTTGCCAAACATGCTAAAAGCCCTGGGATTCCATCCCTGGTATGTGTGCACCAAGCATGGGAGAACATGCCATCTCAGCACTTGGGTGGTAAAGACAGGAGGATCAGAAGTTCAAGGTCATCCTCAACTACATAAGGAATTGAAGGCCAGCCTGGGCTACATGAAACCCTGTCTCAAAAGCAACAACAACAACACACAAAAAAAGTGCAAGAATTGCTAAATTCTCACTAGAGGTTAGTGAACTCGAAGGTGTAACATTTTCCCACATGGACCTCCGGAGGTTTTGCAGAAGCTTCATGCTCATGGAGGGTTAACGGTCTCAAAGGACTCAGGTTCTATGAGAATGAGTTGGTATGAATCGGCTTTCTCATCTCAACTCTTTTTTCTTTTTTCTTTTTCTTTTTTTTTTTTTTTTTTTTGTTGTTGTTGCTGGGGGTTTTATTAGGAGGGAGGTTCTCCCTGTAGTTCCAGATAACCTAGATCTTGCTATGTAGACTAGGCTAGCCTCCATCTCACAGAGATCTTCCTGCCTCTACCTCTCAAGTGCTGGGATTAAAGGCATGTATCATCATTGTTTGATTTTTTAAAAATTTTTATTTATTTCTGTATGTGTATGAATGTTCTGTATGCATATAGGTTTGTGCACCTGTGTCGTGCAATGCCGTGGAGGTCAGAAGAGGGTGTCGGATTCCCCTGGAACTGGAGTTCTCCTAGAATTGGAGTTTCAGATGGTTCTTGGCCGCCATGTGGGTGCTGGGGATCGAACCCGGGTCCTCTGTAAGAGCGGTTGGCACTCTTAACTGCTAGGCTATCTCTCCAGCCCCCTGATTTTTTTTTTTTAAGACAAGGGTTCATATAGTTCAGGCTAGCCACGAACTCACTATATAGCCTTAAAAATGCTCAAGAAAGGCTCCAAGGAGATAGCTCAGTGGGTAAAACTGCTAGCTGCACAGACTTCACAACCAGAGTTCCATCCTTAGAACCCATGTGAGAGGCAGAATGCAGGTGACATGCATCTGTGATCCCAGTATTCCAATGGTGAGATGAGAGGTGGAGACAGGAGAATCACCCAGAAGCTTGCAGGCCAGCTAGCCTGGAATATGCAGCATGGTAGACATGAGAGATCCCTGTGTCAAAAAGGTCGAAGGTGAGAACCTCTTTCCTTCACACACGTAGCAGGGCAGTGTGCACCTGTGCACACATATGAATATTATGAAATGAGAAAAAGGCTCAAGTGAGCATCCTCTAATGTTAGGGAAGCCACTGTCGCTGCAGAAAACCCCTCAGCTCTAAGTACAACTCATCTATTTTGTCTCCAATCTCACCAATAAATAACCAGGTTAGTGATCACACTCCACCGGGCAATTCAAGTTCTAAAGATGCATCCCGATCCAGACTGTTCTTGATGTGTTTTCTGCCTCAGCCCATATGTCCCATGAACCACAGGACATAAGTGGGAATGTCATCTTGGAAAATCTACACTGGAGGAATTTGGCCTTTAACAGCCCAATTAGGTCTGACTAGAAAAAAAAGAAGAAAAAAAAAAGATTTTCCCCCAAATCATTTTAACTGCAAAAGTTCATGATTAATGTCTCTAAATGGAATCATGCTCCGAAATAATACCACCCTAATTTAGAAATGTGCCATATAGTTGCTAGAGGTATTCTTAAAAGAAGCCAGGATCACAATCTCGTCAAGTCTTCCACTAATGGACTCCATTTATATCACACACACACATGCACACACAGCTCAGCTGGAATTTAATGAATAAATAACCAGTACTTGAACAGAATTTGTGTCCATTTTAATTCCAATTAGTTTCCACTAGAAATCCTCATTTAAATTAAAAGAGGGGGGTATAACAGTACTTATATAAACACCTTTGGAAATGTTTGAGAATTTTCCTAGCAAGCCCACCAGATACAAAGTAAAGAAAGTTAACTGCTGGATCTAAGTAGAAGTAGGGCTGTCAGGATGGCTCAGCAGGCAAAGGTGCTTGCAGTCAAGCCTGACCACCACACGTCTATACTCAGGTCCATGGAGGAGGAAGGAGAGAAATGATTTCTAAAAGCTGTGCTCTGCCCTCCAGTTGTGCGCTGTGGCACACCTGGTCTGTCCTCCCCCGTACACACGTGACAGGCGAACAGAGAGAAAATAAATGTAATTTTAAGATTTTTAGATAAAGATGGGGTGACATGAAAAAAAAAATTTGGTTCTCACAGCTGCCAGAGTTAGACACTGTCATTTAGAGAAAAGTATCAGGAGAAACTTGGGGCCACCTGAATAGCATCATGTCACAACTCACGCATGGGTTATGAAATCAGCTCAGTGAGTTAGAAAACTTCCTCATTAAGGGCCTAAGAGCAAACACAGGAGGCCTTGCGGACCAGCTCATCTCTGTCAGGCTGCCTGGCAACTGCTATTATAACATCAACCAAACAGATTACAAGAACAAATGAGAGCAGCCATGGTGCAATAAAACTTTATTAACACCAAAACATCCTTTATTAATAAAATGGGTAGCACATGAACAAATGGAAGCAGTCATCAGGTTCCAATAAAACTTTAACAAAATGAGGAACACATGAATGAATGGCATGGTGATGTAACAATGAAACTTTAATAACAAAATAAGCAGCACATTAACAAATAGGAACAGTCATTTTCCAATAAAACTTTATTGACAAAATGGAACCTGGTCAAAGTAGGCCAGCTTTTGTTTATTTAAGCCAATAAAACAGAGTATCTGAGCAGATCGCAAGTGGAAAAGGAAAGTATTCATAAAACCTTTGCTTGATACTGCTATCAATGTGACTCAGTCTGTATTTATTACTGTAGATTCAAGTAGAAATTACCATATTATTAGATAATAAAGTTTGGAGGAACGTATTTGAGAGAAACTGGTCAGAATTTAAAAGACAGAGGGGAAAGGGCAAATCAAATGAGAAGTCCTTGGACCTAAACCACAGTTGTAATAGAATATTAAGGGGCTGGGTGAGCTAGGGAAGTAGCTTGGTTGGTAGAGTGCCTGCCTAACACGCACAAAGCCCTGGAACCAATCCCATGGGCTCATAAAACAGAGTGACACATGCCTGTAATCCTAGCACTCAAGAAGCAGAGGTGGGAGGAACAAGCTCATTCTCAACAACATAGCTAGTTTGAGGCCAACCTAGGCTACATGAGACCCTGTCTCAAAAAATACACTCTAGCGAGATGGCTCAGCAGGTAAAAGCACTTGCCACACCCAGACACATGAATACACATAATTAAAATTTAAAATAATCTTTAAAAATAAAAATAAAAGGGGACAGGAAGGGTATAAACAATGGGAAGTTCTTAAACCTAAAGAATACTAGTTCATAATAAGTGTAATATCAGGTGATCTCCCACCCAACACCAATATCATTCCCTCGGCTATCTGAAAATCTAATACGACCTGTACATCAAATGTTACAAAGCCAATCTCCCTGGAAGTGTGGCTGATACAGCCAAGTGGTGTTCACAAATGTATTCACGTTGACTGGGTACTTCCAGTGGCCCAAGCCAGGCTGAGCTGATTTAGCCCGATGACATGCTCAGGCAACTGTAAACACTGGACGGCTTGCTGGTATGGGATGAATCAGGAGGGATAACCTGGCTTACCACATTCGGCTAGCCCAGGCACGTTTTTCACAGCTGTGCCAGGGCTCTGAGGCAGCAAGCCCAATTGTAAAAACAGCAACCAGAAACACACAGGTGCTCTTATAGGCTTGTTTATACACAGTGTTCGAGAGCATCCCACTGACCACAGAAAGCCCCATGGCAGCGACAGGGTAAAGCATGGCAGGTGCAAAGAGCTGCTAACTTGGAGCCACTGGTCCAATCCAATTACTAAGGGCAATGTTTATTGTCTGTCACCAGCATGGCAGAAGCAGAGAGATTTTATGTGACTTTAAGTCTTTCCATGGCTTTCTCTCATCTCCCCCCACGGCCACTTGCAAGAAAGGAAAGCAAAGTAATTAAGAACATAAGCTTCCCTGCCCTGCCTCTGCCACTCTTGACCATGTGACCTTGGACACATTTCCTTCAAACTTCAGTTGTCTCACTGTAACATCAGCACTTCCGACAATCACATAAGGAACATGTGTAAGTTTTTACTTGGCTCATTGTCTGGCCTTAGCAGAGTTCAAATCTTATTTAGATGCTGATGTGTTTTGGCAAAGAGCTGTCGTGAATCTCTTTTAAAAGACAGGAATGGTTCAGTGCGATGGCTCAAGGGGTAAAGGTGCTTGCTGCCCAAACCTAATGACCTAAGTTCTATCCTGGACCCTACATGTAAAAGAAGCTGGGTACTGTAGTGCTTGCCTGGAATCCCAGCACCTCTAGGTCAGGATGGGAGGCAGACACACGAGAATTGCTGGGAAACTCATAGGGCACCTAGCCTGGAACAGGGATCGGGCAGAAACAATAGAAACCCCTTGTCTTGGAATGTGAAAGAGAATATGTTCTGGGTAGTTGTCCCTGACAGCCACATGCATGCTGCAGCATGTGCCTGAACTCTCACAAATCACACACACATGTACACATACCCTTAGTAATAAATCATATAAAGTAGCTATAATAAACATATAATATAAATATGTATTTATATAAATACAGGAACAAAGAAACAAATTTCCTGTGACAGCAAAATGAAGCATAGTTCTTTTCATAGACTAGAGAAACTCTTCCTTCTGAAGAATTCTGAGAACTGTGGCAAGCAGAAAAATGGCCCTGAAGATACCGGGATCCGAATCCCCAGACCCCGTGGCTGTGCAGGGCAGAGATAACATCAGGGACGTGAGAAGAAGATCCCGGATTATCCCAGGTGGTCTAACCTAATCCATGGGTCAGAGAAACAGAATGATTCCCAATTCTGTTCAGAATACCAGTGTAGTTGTTGAAGGACAGGAGCCAGTTCTCTGTGGCAAGAACTGGAGGTCAGGATGTAGGGAGCTGCTGGGAGCTCAGAAAGACAAGGACGTGGATTCTGTCCTGAGCTGCCAAAAGAAATGAACGCCTTGATCTTAGCAGTGAGACTCCCACGTTAGAATTGAGAGCATTGCTTTACGCAACCGGGTTTATGGTTATTACAGTAGCAACAGAGGGAGAGATGACAGTGACCTTGTAGTAGTCACTAAAGGTTGACAATGAGAAAACAGAAGTCTTAAAGTTACTGGACTGGAAAGAAGAATTTCTGGAACTTGGAAAATACTAACTGGGTGTGGCATCAAAAATGGAAAACCGGGCTGGGGGATGGCTCAGTCAGCAAAATGCCCAAGTATGAGGGCTGCCTTCCACTCCCAGGTGAAAAATGAAGGAGATGGGGGTGCACACCTGTAATCCCAGTGCTAGGGAGGCAGAGGGAGCAGGACCCCAGAGTTCCCCAGGGAACCAAGCTTAGTGCACGGCGAACTCCAGTTTTCTCATCTTAAAAACAAGGTGGACAATAGAAAAAGACACTTGACTTTGATCTGTGGCCACTACACATAAGAGCACACATGTGTATACACACCTCTACATACATATACATATACACATGAGCATGTACACGTACATATATACACAAAATGGAAAAGTGTACTGGATTCTGGTTACAGGGGAAGTTAGTAGAAATAGCAACCAACTCTCATGGAAAAACTTTACTGCATTGGATAGGAAACTATAAAACGATCCTCAGCATTGCCAAGTAATCTCTTCCTGGTCTCTCTAAGTAGTAAGTACTGCTGGGGACCACCACCTCCTCCGAAGCACCTCTCAGAGACTTCATTTAACTGACAGATACACATCTGCCCTCAGCAATTCGTCACCACCAGTTTTTTCAGGTATGACCCTTGGAGGGGTGTGGATACAAACACACACACACACACACACACACACACAAATACACACACATACAAACAGAGAGTGAGAAGGGAGAAAGAGACAGAGGCAGAGAGACAGCAACACACTTGCAGAAAGACACATATAGATGCACATAACAGACACAGAGACACACACACACACACAGATACACAGGTACACACATTCACATCCCAATCTGTTGATGATTTTCATGAGCCTAGGGATTATATTTGCCATAAAATGTCTGAGGAAGTCACAACTGAGGGCTGGAGAGGCAGCTCAGTTAGTAAGGGGCTTGGTTTGCAAGCACGAGGACTTGACTCTGATCAGCAGCACTCACATAAAAGTCAGTGTGGTAGCATGTGCTTGTAATCCCAGCACTGAAGAGGTAGGGACAGGAGGATCCCTAGGGTTCAATAGCCAGCCGGCCTAGCTTACTTGTGAGGTTTCAAACCAGTGAGAGACTATCTCAGAAAACAAAAACCAAGGAGACATCTCCTGTGCTATGACATCCAAGGATGACCTCCAGCCTCCACACACATGCACATGTGTGTACCACAGATACAAGCATGCATGTACACATGCACCACTCCAGATTGATTTGAAACTGCAAACTGGAGAAAGGCATAAGGACAAGATAAAACTCCAAAGAAGCCGCACACGTTGGTACCTTCCTACATATCAATTAAAGAAGCTGGAACAGGAAATGGGATGAGCCGAGCCCAGCACATACACTAGAGCCACCAAATACAGAAGCTGATTGAGGTGTCACTTGGCAGATCAGAAAAGGGCTCCAGGACACAGCCGGCCCACGTGAGGGCAGCCAGCCAGCTGCAGAAGCCTTGCTCTCAGGAGTGAGGGTTCACGACCAGCCACACTGGCTAGTCTTGACTCCAGCGTGCAGATCTGTGCTAGGAAACCAAGCTTCCATTTACATGTACGAGAGCTCCATACTTCTTCAAAGTATTTCTTTGATCCAGACTGTTTTTTAAGTCTAGGCAAGTCAAATACATTGGGAAACACTTGTCATCTCATCACTTGGGAGGAAGAGGCGGGAGGACTGTGACGAGGTCCCGGCCACCCTGAACTACATAATGACCCTGTCTCAAAGGAACTAAGCCAAGGCTGAAGGTGTAGCTCAATCAGTAGTTTGCCTAGCAAGCACAAAGCCCTGTGTTCGATCCCCAGCACTGTATAAACCAAGCATAGTGCCACAGACTGTAATCCCAGCATTTGAGAGGTAGAAACAGGCAGACCAGAAATTCAAGGTCATCCTCGACTACATAGTGAGTTCAGGTCCAGCGTGGGCTACAGGAGACCCTGTCTTAAATAAACAAAAGGAAGAAAAAAATCTAGTGTCCTAATCTGCTTTGGCTGTCACACTGACAGAACTTAAGTGGGGATGGAGTCCTGTCTGAGGGGTTATCTCACTCAGATTGGCCTGTGGTCATCTTTGGGGGACTGTCTTCACTGCTGAATGATGCGAGGAGACCCAGCCCATTGTGGGTGCTGCCATCCCTGGGTAGATGGCCTGGGCTAAAGTGCCAGCTAGCAAGTAAGTACCTTCAGGCTTCTCACGGGCTTCCCTCAGTAATGGACTGTGACCTGGAAGTGGAAGCCAAATAAACCCTTTCCTCCCCAAATTGCTTTTGGTTAGAGTGTTTTATCACAGTAAAAGAAAAGCACACTAGAGCATCTAGGGAAAATAGGTGCCCGTGCACAAGTCCCTACACATCAGAATAGCAAACCTACAGAAGATGGCATTATTTAGTCAAGAAGATTATATTTGCACACACAAAATCCTGTGTCATGAGAGATGCCCACTGAACAACCTCACCTTCAAATCTGGCAAGGAGAAGGAACACAGACCAAATAGAATTAAAGAGACAAAGAGAGACTAGAACTTCCAAAAAGGAGGAAGGCAGTCCTGGTGGACAGACGGGGGTTTCTCACGCCGCTTGTGGAGGTCTCGCACATACCACATGATGTATATTGCTAAGGGAAAGGACAGAGGAAAATTTGCCTTCCTCTCTTCCTCTCCCCTACCCCCAACAGAGGCTGCTTTTCCTTGCTTGCTCTAAAAAAAGATTCCAGGTGAGGGAGCTGGGGAAACGGCTCAGTGGGGAAGAGTGCCTGCCATGCAAGCATGAGGGTCTGAGTTTGAATCCCCAGCTTTCAAGCAAAAAGCCAGGCTGGCTACTCAGTCCTATAACCTCAGCATTGGGGGAGCAGGGAACAAAGGCAGAACCCAAGACCAGAGTGCTTGCTGGCCAGCTGAAAGTATGAGAGAGCCTGCCTCAATGTACTAGGCAGAGAGCAATAAGAGAAGATACCTGATGCTCTGCTCTGGCCTTTACTTACGAATGTACACACCCTAAGAGACTCATGTGCATGTACTACACACACACACACACACTACAAGTGAGGGGATGAAGGGACATAGCAAAGAAAAATATTATACAAGGTGTGGAAGAAAAAGTAGGAACAGTGGGAAGATTCTATGAGCCAGAGGCCACAGCTAGTCTTCCCGCAGTAAGATGCAGGAGAAAGAATTGGTCATTTAGAAGATTCCTCATCCACACAAACGGTAGTAAATAAAGAAAAAAAATCAGAGCTGAAAATAACAGATGGTTTTAAAAAACGCAGTTTTATAGAGTGTCATGAGACTATGGTATTGTTAACCCAGTAGTTTGTCGGGGAAGCAGGAAGGCCTGGGAACAGGATGTGGCTTGGCTGGTAGTAGAGTCCAGGCCTTCCCTGCCCCCTGGCTGCTGTGCCACACAACCACAGAATTCTGAGAGCTTGGTCATCCTCTGCTTCAAATCTCAATTTCCCATGCTCCACTAGAGGAAAGGAGAAGATTTCTAGAACCAAGCTTTTGTTATTGTTGGTAGTGGTTGATAGGTTGGTTGGCTGAGGTGTGTGTGTGTGTGTGTGTGTCCCCTATACTTTATACCCTCTTATTGAGCAGAAACATTTGGGACAAGGAGAAGGTGAGCCCTGAGATGTCTGGAGGGAACAGAGGAAAGGAGATGCACCAGCTGTGAGGCCCAGCGAGGGGACTCCAAGGGAAGACCTCGGGGTCAAAGAGCTTGCCCTGCCTCTGCTCGCTGGGGACGGCTTTACAAGCAGTCTTTACTGAACCAGTGAGGAGTAATCTCGGCATTTCTGCCCATCACTCTGTGCTCCTGAAGTGTGGAAATCAATGGAGAGTGACAGGAGCCCAAAGATTTACAAAGGGCTAATTAGAACCCATAGCCAGACTCTGCCTTGCTGTTTGTTTTTGAGATAGGGTCTCCTGTAGCCAGACCGGCCTCTATCTGGACATGAAGCTGAGGATGAACTTGAACTTTTGGTCTTCCTGCCTCCACCTCCCGGGTGCTGACGTTACAAGTGTGCACCACCACACCAGGTTCATGCAGTGATAAGGATGGAACCCAAGGCTTTGTGCATGCTAAGCAATCACTCCACCAACTGAGAAACATCCCAAACCTCCAGGCTGTCAAATTTAACAGGGGAAGTGACCAAAGGAACAGCCTACTCAGAGGGACACAGAACACTTAGATTCTCCCAGTGGGAGAGGAAACCCGGCCATACCCACCTGCTTCCCATACATATGAATGTGTGCCCACCGAGGGGTACAGGAAAGCCCGAATGCCAAGTAGCCAGCACAATTCTCTTCCTGGAACCTCTCTATAATGACGAAAGTAGGCACACATCTGTTGTCAGTTTCTGTCAACTATTCCCTGGAGACCAAGACTCAGAACTGGGACTCAGCCTGTGATCTGTCGCCCACCCACTGGCAAGACTGTGAAAATCCTCTGACTCGGCAACATGAACCATGAAGAAAGGGGTTCCAGAGGATCTCCCTTCAGCCCCTTCCAAACTCCCGAGTGCCTAGAAATCCTCCTCGAGTTATGGGTAGTAAAGAGGGACCTGCTCAGCACAGGGCATTCTCATGAGCCTCACTGACCATCATGTCCAGCTCACATTGGCTCTGAATTTGAATACTCTTAAAAGTTAGAACTATTTGTAACTTTGGCCAGATTTCATGACATCACAATATTACAATCTACCTATGTGTACAGAGTGAGAACAACACCATGATCTACCTCAAGGTTGCAAGAAAGATTAAATGGCATGGACCAAAGGAAGCATATAGAATAATCCCAATTATGGAAGATAAAACTTTCACTGCCATGACTCCATATTTCTTTTTTTTTTCTGACACAGGGTCTCATGTACCCCAGTCTAGCTTCAAAGTTACTACGGAGCTGAGGATGGCCTTGAACTTCTGATCCTCCTACCAAATGAGCCCTAGCCCCAGCTGATGATTCCTAACCACATGTTCTTGATATTTTCCATAAAGACCATCTCTGTGGCAGTCTCCCAAATTGCATACTCTCACTGGAAGACATGGAAGAGACCCAAAATTACTAGAGGTAGAAGACTATTCAGTGTGCAATATTTATTACACAGAAGGTATTTTTTACATTTATTTATTATGTTTATTTACTTTGTGTGAGTGTGTATGTGAATGCAGTATACGTGTGGAGGACAGAGAACAATTTACAGAAATCAGTTCTCCCCTCCCAACATCTGGGTCCTGGGGATCAGGTCATCAGGTTTAGAAGCAGGTGCCTTTATCAGCTGAGCTTATTCTTTGTTTGCACAAGTACAACATTAAGGAACTCAGATGGACCAACATGCGTGCACACACACACACACACACACACACACACACACTCACATTCCTTCAAAGGCATACTACAAAATGAATCAAAGAGAGAAAATAAGTATTTTTATTTCTGCAATGCTGAGAATCGAACTTAGAGACTCACTCATGCCAGGCAAACGCTCTGCAAGATGTGTCCAATCTTCTGACATGGCCACATGATACTATGTACAAAGTTCATGCCTGACACCCAGACAATTGACTTACAAAAAATATCTCATAATGTTTTAAGGGCGTTTATGATTTTGTGTTAAGTCACATTCATAGCTAGCCTGGGCTATAGACCACAGGTTCAACATATCTGCTACCAATGGGAGCTTACTTCTCAATTTTATTTAAACTTTTGCTTTGTAGAAACAGGGACTTTCCATGCTTGTCATAAAGTTCTGGTTTGCTTGGAACTGGCTCCATAGACCGGACAGCCTTAGACTTGCAACAACCCTAGTGCCTCTGCTTGCTAAACGCTAGGATTCCAAGCATGTGCCGCCATTCGTAGCTCTTATTAGTCAGCATGTGCTTGAGAGTTACCTCACACCTGAGATTATGGTCAGTTGGGTGGAAAAAGACTCTGAGCAGTCCTAAGTAGCCATCCTTTTAGGTAGCAATACCTAGCAGGCACTAACATAGGCCTAGCAGAAGAGGCAGTGCCAGTTCACAAGAACAAATGAGCTCATGAAACCCAGACACAAGAGGCTGGGGAGATGGCTCAGTGTGTTTGCTATACAGGCATGAAGACCTGAGTTCAGATCCTCAGCATCTATGTAAAAAGGCAATCACAGGAATACATGTCTGTAATCCTAGCACTGGGGAGGTAGATACAGGAGAATCCCTGGAACTTGCTGGCCATTCACTGCAGCTGGATCTTAGATCTTGTCTCAAAAAATAAGGTATAAAGCAAGTTAGGAAGACTCCTGACATTGACTTCTGACCTCTGCAAGCATGCGCGCGCGCGCACACACACACGCGTGCACACACACACACACACAGTGCAATGTTTTATACTCCTTGGCTCTCTAGGTTTTGGAGACTACACAGCTCCCAAAGGAAGGCCCGGTTTTCATTCTGAAAGGTTGAGGGTTTAGACAAAGGAGCTGTGGGGTTCTGAAGAAATAAAGCCATTATTCTGAGCCCTCCCAAGCACATGCAACCTTCCCAGGATCAAGACAAGGAATGATGCATTTAACTGTGGAGCTGACAGAAAGAATAAGAAAAATAGCCCAAATGGCCAAACAGCACAAGTCTCCACTCCCCCAACGGAGTGCACGGTCACAGTACCAAGGCTCCTGGGACTGCTTCGGCAACTTGCCACGAGCTATTAGCCTGCATCAGCGTCCAGCAGAATGTCAGACCATTAACTGTGAGGATTTAATTCAGAGGAAGGCATCTTCATCCCCAGCATCAGTTCCTGCCATGGCTCATGGCAGATGCTGGACAAATCCCATCAGCAGGGCTGGGGAGGTGGCTGAGTGGGTAAAGTGCCTGCTGCACAGGCACGAGGACCTGAGTTCAGATCCCCAGGGCCTATATAAAAAGCCAGGCACCGTGGCACACTTCTGTAATTCCAGCACTGGAGAAGCATAGACAGAAAGCCTGCAGCTTTCTGCAAAAGCAACTTAACTCAGTGAGCTCCAGATTCCGAGAGAGACCATGGCTCAAAAATACAGTGGGGAACAATTGAGGAAAATCCCCAATATTAACCTCTGGCCTCCTCAAAGGCACACACACACATACACACACACACACACATACACACACACACACACACACACACAAATTGTGCTTAGAGATATGGGCACCAGATGTCAAACAGTATAGGAATATGACCTAGATTAGAAATTTTATAAGCCTATTCTGATGGTACATTCCCATAATTTGAGCACTTGGGAGGGGGTTGAAGAGAGGACCAGGAGTTCAAGGCAAGTTTAGACCACTTAGTGAGCTTTAGGCCAGCCTGGGCTACATGAAAAAAAAAAAAAAGAACTTTACAAAACTTCAAAGGTTGTGGAGATTGTTATGCAATTTCAGACAAATTTAAGAGCACAGCCATGTTCCAGCTATTCCAAGTGACTACTTCAAAGCAGTCATTAACTTTAAAGGCAGCTGGTAAAACCTGCACTGACGAGTTCCAAACACTCATTTATTTCCCACCCCAACCTCTAAACTGTCACCCACATGGCTACTCTTCTCTCCCTACATAAAATTATTTTCTCCCTCTCATACGTAAATACCTATATTCTCATCAAAACTACTCATTGCTTTGTTCACTGGACACCAGTACCCCCTTTCCTAAACTCTGACAATCACCATAGCAACCCCAGAGATAATGCTGGCAGCACAGGCTTTTCTCAGACCAGTTACAACAGCATCAACACAGAGGGCCGCTCTGATGAGGGCGGAGTCATCCACCCCTGCTAGGCCAGGGCAAAGGAGAAGAAAGCAAGCCAGACCTGATGCTCTGTACATCTCTGTGAGGAAGACTACATGGTGACAGAGAGCATGAAGTTTCCAACACAGATCTTCCTGGTGACTGCCCTTGCTGCCTTTTCTGACATCTCTGGATCACTGTCTATCTCCTGACAAAAATGTAACTCTGTGTGATATGGACCCTGAAACAAATGGAACATTGGGAAAAGTCTATATATTGGTTCTCTGGTAAAGTAATTGCCATGCAAGTGTGAGGACCTGAGTTCCATTCCCAGAGCCATGTAAACATAAACAAATAAAGCCGGATTCTTCGGTGTATGCCTGTAATCTCCACAGACAAACACAATCACACACACACACAGGCAAGTGTGTACACATAAGCACACATACACACACATTAGAGTGACATCAGGAAAGAATCCTGAGCAGGCATCCTTCTGGGACAAGGCCCCTCGGCTGGGACCATAGGACTCTAGCATTTTCAGACTTCTAACCTGGCTGAGCGAACGGCTGGTGGGTTCTTTTCAATCTAAGAAAACTGAATGGAAAGGAAGAGAATCCCAGCTCCTCTCATCTTTGGGGTCCTTTCCAGCTCCCAGCTTCTCCCCAGAATACTGAGGATGCACATCCGTATGCACATGTTCTCTATAAAAATGTATATGGATGTGTGAATAGGTAATGAGCACAGTGTTCACACTTCTACACACAAAGCACTTAAAATGTGCACACTGCTCAGGAGATGATCCAAAGCCTCAAGGGCAGCCACTGGAGCACACAGAGGAAGTTGAACTCAAAGATGGGACCAAGGCTCTTGCCTTTCCTCAGGTCACCTGAAATCCAACCAATGGGGAACTGGGAAGATGGCTCAATTGGAAAAGTACTTGCCTAGCAAGAATTTGATCCCTAGAACATGTATTTTAAAAAGCCAAGCAGGGCTAGGGAGATAGCTCTGTGGGTAAAGCACTTGCAGTGCAAGTCTGTGGACTTGATTTCGACCCTCAGGACCCACACAGCAGGACGCTGTGGCACACATCTGTAATTCTGCTGCCACTAGAGAAGAGCTCCTTCAGGGAGGCAGAGACAGGAGGATCAGGGGCTAGACAGCCTGGCATCAGCCACGGAGAAAAACAGGACACACTGTCTCAAAGTAAAAGGTGAGGTGGGCACCTGAGTTTGTCCTCTGACCTCCACACGTGGACTGTGACACACACCCACACTCACAAACGCAAACATATCATATACACAATTCAAAAAAAAATTCTTTAAGAAAAAAGCCAGGCAGAGCAACCCAGGCTTGTAATCTCAGCACTGTAGAGTGGGAGCCCACAGATCACTGGAGCTCACTGAACAGTCAGCCTAACCTACTGTCAGGTTCCAGACCAGTGACAGACCCTGGCTCAAAACCAAAACAAAACAGACAAACAAAAACCACAGCGGGGACAACACCTGAGGAATGACAGCCGAGGCTGTCCTCTGGCCTTCACATGCATGTACACACATGTGCACTTGGATATGTGTGTGTCTGCTCACACACAAACATAGCCGCTGGCCTTGTGAATAGGTACAAAGCTCCAAGCCTTGGCTGCAGACTCCTTTTTCCTGGTAACCACAGTTCCCAAGTGCCCTCAGACTAGAAAGGCAGACTGAAATAAGGACAGACAGGAAAGAAATCTCCCAAACCTAGTGTCTGACACTCTGCTGGGACAGGGACTTCCTTCCGTTTTTTCTTTGTCCCTCAGAAGGATATAGATGCCACTCTCCCTCCCTCTCTTCCCTGCTCTTCATTTCCAGCGCTCCCTCTGCAACAACTAAGTTGACCAAATGGACACTAAGTTGCTAACAGAAGAAAAACAAAAGGTCCTCTGGAAAGGGGAGCTTTGCTCTGATCCTACACAGACCCAGACTTGGGCAGCCTGTCTTAGCTCTGGGCAGCCAGAGCAAAATGATTTAGAGAAAGGAGCCAGGTTGGGAAAATCCACAGAAGACAGGTGTGAGATGGTTTGACTTTCTTGTATGACACAAGACAGCTCTCTATCTGGGCCACACAAGCCCATCGGTCTTAACAATGAACCCCTAGAACTGGCTCATTATTCAGAACTTAGTAGCTCCTAATTGGATCCGACCTTAGATCTAGGTGTGTTTGCAGTTGCTACTTTCCTATCCTACCAGAAATCCCACGAAAATCTCAGGTTTTGTCCCTTTCCAACTTTACAGCCCTAGAAGCCCCTGGGACCAAATACAAACAGCAAGCCAGGCCTGGCAGTTAGTGTCAGGAGCTGCAGGGCCCTAGACCTTCATGAGGGTATCTCTCAGCTACTCAGAAAGGATTGCCTGGACCCTTCTATACACACACACACACACACACACACACACACACACACACACACACACACTCACCCTCCTCTGGACCCTGCTACACACACACACACACACACACACACACACAACCTCCTCTGGACCCTGCTACACACACACAACCTCCTCTGGACCCTGCTACACACACACACAAAACCACACACACACACAAAACCTCCTCTTCCCCGGGAAGTCCGGGGACCCTTCTTTGGTGTTCCAAAAGCGACTGGACAAAAATACAGGCACCACCCCCCTTCCCTTTTCCGAGCGGTGGCTTTGTGTGTGACACAGGCTGTGCGCGCGCGAACATACACGGGCTCACACACCCCCTTCCACCCAGCTTGCCAGCAACGCTGGGTCGTTGTGCGCGACTGAGTACCCTGTGCACCCTGCGAGCGGGTCCACCTGGCAGATGGCCGCGCCACCAGGCCTCTGGTCACCCGGCCTTGGGGAACTGCGGAATGACATCCACGCCCCCACTGCCAGAGGCGGGAGTGGCTCTGGAGAGCAGCGCCCTGGTGCCCAGCACAGGCCAGGCAGAGGCCCAGGCACCAGAAAGGGTGGACAAGGGAGCACAGAGATCCCCACTTGTGGACCCCTTGCCCCCAACTTTGTGAGTTGCGGCCCGGGAGGGGAGTAAAGCGGCTGGCCTGGCTACTCGGCAGGAAGTTCCCAGGACCGCACTGAGCATGCTCTGGGGGAGTGTGTGAGCGGGTGTCGGCCCTTGCATCCCGCAGCCTCTCGGATCCCGCAGCCGTGGGTGCGTACTGGCTGTCTCGCAGTCGGGCTGACAGTCCCCAAGGCGACCCTGGGTCCGAGGGGCCTTCCTAATCTCCCAGCTTGGAGCTTCCAATCTCCTTATCTCTCCTGCCCAAGGGGCCGGGGACCAGCCTCCTTCATCTTTCTCTAGGGTGGCCCACACTACGACCCACTCTGCGCTCTCGAGTCCCCAGAACTCCCAGCCCGGCCCACGCCCGCATCCCGACCCCTCCGATTTCAACGCTGTCCCAGCGTCAAAATGCCAATCTCAGCCTCCCCCCTCCAGCTCCGCACACCCAAGTCTCCTCGGGAGAATCCCTTGAAAAGCCTACCAGCCTCGGAGCCTGGGCAGGGTCTTCCGGATCCCCGAGGGAGGGGATGCCCCGGCAAGTGGGGGACACTCCAGGAGCGCCCCAGGTTGCACGCTGGGCTCTTCCTAGACCAGCCACAGCCAAAACACCCACGCAGCCCTGGGTGTCAGCGCCGGGCCGGGTGCGGATTGCTCCAGATCACCTTGCGCCCCCCATGCGTCCCCCGCCGTCCCCTCTACGCGCATCTCCCAGCGGGGATGTAGAGCTCCGATGCTGTAGCCTGGACCCTGCAGTACCTCTTACCTGTTTGCAGGGCAGCAGCAGCAACATCAGCAGCAGCCGGGGTCACTTTCCAGCCGCCGGTCTCTGCGGGGCTTTCAGGAGGAGCCAGGCGCGGGGTCACAGCGCCTCCCGAGCCTGCGGCGCGGCTACCTGGGCTGGATCGCACCCGTGGCCGCCACCGCCACCGCGGGAGCCGCAGGGCCGCCGGGCGAGCGGGCCTCGGCAGGGACGGTCTGCAAACTACCAGCCCTGGAGGGGACGTGTGCAGTGCGTCCGCAGACCGCCCCCAAGACGCAAGCAAAGACGTTCCTCCCCGGCCTAAATGACCGGGAGGGAAATGTGTCCGAGGTTTCTTCCAACCCTCCCCTAGTCGATCTTCCTAACTTCTCTCCGCTTCTGAGCTTACAAGGCTTTCTCAGGCAAAGGGATTCCGGGCCAGGGACATTCTGCAAATTCCCCGCCCTCCCTGGGCCGAGCGCTCAGCCAATTCGGAACGCCCCAGCTTCTCGGGGACTATCTGCAAACTATAGACCCTGTGTAAGAGGGCTGGTTCAGCCTCTCAGTTCCACAGCCCAAAGGGAAAGAAGCTGCGAGCTGAGGGAATTGAGGCCATAAATAATATTTTAGCAAAGTCCGGAGCAGGGTAAAATTACTACTGCAGACGCTGTATTTTCCACGGTGATGTTGCCTGGGCCTCTTCAGGAAAAGGCCCTTCCAGTAGTGAAGCCAGTGAGATGGCAGGCTCAGCTATTTACGGGTCCTGGAAACTTTAATAAATACCCCGAAGCTCCGTTTTCTACTTTGTAGACTAGATTGGCAGCAGCAGTAACAATTTCTGTCCTTTGTGCAAAAATACATTTTTTTGTGTGTTTTTGCCTGCCTTTGCCTTGTGCTGTGGTGAAAGGCATACACCACGTGACCTGTGCCTATTTAAAAATATATGGTTTTATTTCTTTGGGGGATTTTGTTTTGTTTTGAGGCAGGGTCCCTTTTGTACACGCTGGCCTAGACCTCTTATGTAATTGATGACGACCTTGAACTCCTGATCTTCTTTCCTCTACCTCCCCAGTGCAAGGATTACAGGTTTGCACCGCCACTCCCCAGTCCCTTGGTTTTTGTGACCTGGGCAAGCCTTTTATCCAATTCCATTCGGCCACTGCTGCTTCAGGAGATTATTACAAGGATGACATACATGTAAAGTATTTGGCAATAACTGGCACACAGTAGGCATATGATTTTTAAAATTTGATTTTTTTCATACCTCCGAGTTTTATCAGCACCCTGAACCGGCCAGCTGTTGTAAATTCACAAAGAAATAAAACCTGCCCCTGCCCCTGCCCTTGCCCCTGCCCGTCCCGAAAGAAACCACAATGAATGCGGACTGGCATGAAATATTAAATCCAACCCACCCTCCAGAGAGATAGCCATCCATTTACATTATGGAGCATTATAGATCTTTGTTAAGTAGTATCTGAAATGGAGGGAGGGTGGACTGCTGAATTACCAAGGCATGTGTAAATGGCAGGTTCAGAACCTTAGCAAGCTTCAGTCACTACCTCCCATTACAGTGTTAGGGTTTATATTCACCCTTTACTAAACTTCACTGCAGCACCCCCTGCTTCATGATCCCCCCTGAGGTCTTCATTGGGGACCTTAATAAGATCACCCCAATTTGTTGCCCACCCACCCCCCAGCAGAATCAATTTGAAATTGAAGATCTTGGAACTTTTAACTCTAGAAATAATTCAGTTCATCTTCCGCATTTTTTGAAGGAGCCTTCAGGGCTACACAAGCCCGAAGGGAGAGCCTCTGCAGTCCTGGGCCTTCACAAAACAGACCTGTGTTGTTTTCTTATGGGAATGCAGACAGCTGGTCAGTTCTACCTTTAACATCTGCCTGGAGAAAAATAGCTCAGCTACTCGCGATTGAAAGAGCCTCCAGGTAGCAGTCAGAAATGGTCTAGGAACATGTGGAAATCTGTGTAGGTAGAAAGAATCCTCTGCTTTAAGAAAGGACCTCTCACTGAATCCCCAGGAAGACTATGAAGCTCTGGATTCCTCTCAGTCCCTTGGAAGAAAATGTCTCAGGAAGAATAGTGACATCTGGTGGCCAGGTCTTTCCATACTGGATACTGGTCATATAGATTCTAATCATGATGTTCTATTATATATATTCTCCCAAGCATGTCTTTGGGAGAAATTCATATTGCCTCATAATTGTTTTTCCTACAGAGTAAAGGTTATAATTTACTGAGACTAGGAGATGGTTTGGTCAGTAAAGTGCTTGCTGAATGAACTTTATAAAGACCTGTGTTCAGAGCCCAGATCCTATGTAAAAAAAACCAGGCTTCACAAGTAAAAAGTCAGTTCAGTGGTTAAGAGCAGTTACTGTTCTTGAAAGGGCCTAGGTTCAGTTCCCAACACCCACTAGCAGCTCACAACCATCCTCAGCTCCAGTTCCAGGGGATCTGACACCTTCTGGCCTCCTTGGGCACCAGGCTAGCACATGGTACATATAACACAGATGCAGTCAAAACACTGATATGCATAAAAAGAATTTTTTTTTGTATTTTTGAAACAAGGTCTCCCTTTAGTTCCAGCTGGCCTGGAGCTCACTCTGTAGACCAGGCTGGCCTTGAGCTCACAGAGATCCACCTGCCTTCACCTCCAAATTTTTAAGCCAAGATGTGGTGGTGCATGCTTGTTAGCTCAGCCGGGTAAAGCAGATACAGACAAGATCCATGGGGCTTGCTGGCCAGCCAGCCTGACCAACTGCAGAGTTCCAGGTAAAAGAGACCCTATGTCTAAAAACAAGGTAGACATATGAGAAATGGCACCCAAGGTTGACCTCTGTCCTCCATAGGAATAGGAAAACACATAAACACAAATACACATGGGGGTGGAGAGAGACAGAAAATCATAGAGAGATGAGACAGACTAGACAGAGACAGGGGGACAGACTATAATTTCCTATATCAATTGCAAGTGGACTCTTCCTTGAAGAAAGGAAAGTGCTCACTATAAGGGACTGTTGCATCACCATTGCATACCTAATGTGACATACAGAGAGAGTTTACTACAAACTTCACAAGAAACTTGAGATTTCATAGTGAAAGCCTTTGAGACTAATGGTCAAGGCCATGCACACCACTAAGAGGAGCATCCTTTCCAGCATTTTCATTGGTTGTGAATGGGTGTATTATGGATGGGTGTGTTGTGGAAACTTAAACTTTGTTTTTGGTCTTTTTGAGACAGGATCTCCCTATAGCCCCAGCTGGCCTAGAACTCACTCTGTTCACCAGGCTGGCCTTGAACTCACAGAGATCCGCCTGCCTCTGCCTCCCAAGTGCTAGGATTAAAGGCATGCACCACCACACCCAGCTGAAACTTAAACTTCTACCCACTCCTTACAGAGTAAGGAGGTAACAAACAAAAGCACCATTCCACCGAAGTCCACCTTGGGAAGCCAGTAAGTTTAGTGGGCTTATTGATGGTATGGGTGAGGGAGCTGGGTGACCCCAAAGCAGCCACACTATTGAAAAGTCTCAAAAGGAGCTACAGCAGCTCTGGTGATGATAATGGCTGTTATGTTCAGAAAACAGCGCTCTACAGCAGGGTGTCAAGCTGAAAAGGATGAAGGATGTTTGGGATGCTTTCATATCATTACTAGTGGCTGTTGCCAAGTGTTTTTGAATTATATTGCTCCACGTCTGCATATATTTGTCCCAGGTGCCATATGGTAGATAATTGCTCAGTTATCAACACAGTAAACACACCTCTGTCCACACAATCAAGTTCATTGTTTCCTAACCTCTCTATGTGAATTATGTTTACCATCTTAGTACTTCATGAGGCAGAACTCACTATCTACATTTCATAGACTTGAAGGGTGAACAATATACCACTGATAAGCTCTATTGCAAAGGATCTGAGCCAGGCTTGATCCAAATTCAGCCTGACTCCAAACTCCCAAAATCTTCTACTAGGCCATGCTGCCTACTCTAGACAACTGGGTAGACATGAAGATCAGAGCAGAAACTCTAAAGAACTCATGAAATACTAAAGAAGATACTGAGGTAGTATACACAAACCATATGTGTGGACCTATTCAAATTATAAGTAAATAAGCAACAAATATCAATTTTGTTTATAAAAATTATAAAGCTAGGTCCTGTGTGATTCAGTCATAGACTAGGGCTCTGTGAAGCAGAAATAAAAATTGTTTTCTGTTTGGGCTTGAGCTGTCTTCCCAGCCGGAGAGATTATTCACTATGTACTTGTGGTAGAAAGCAAAGTCTCTTATGGTAAAGGTGGCTGGCTGAGTTTTCAGGACAGGGTTGCCAGCCAATGGTACCTGGTGACTGATCTGCACCTGTTAGTATACAGTATATGGTGGGGTACTGTGGTGGTGAGATGTCCCCCTTACCAGTTGCTGTGATAGGGATTCGGGAAGAATTTCCAGATTCTCAGCAACCCACTGAGCCAGACTCTCCATCATTTAAATAAATTCCTTTTCCCCTCAAATCAGTTGGAGTAAGTTTCAGTTGTTTCTAATTAAGTAGCTGGCTGACAGACATTAGAATCAAGGCATATAAGCCCTTGGGAAACCAAAGAATTCAGAAATGGGTCATCTTGTTTGATTAAGGCTGAGAGCTGAAAAATAGTAGAAAGGCTTTTGAGGACCAGGGGCATAGCTGGATGGTGCAGTGTTCTACTAACATATGTGAAGTTGGGTTTGATCTCCAGAGCCCCACTGCACCCCCACCACCACCAAAAAAAGAAAGTAAAATCAAAGGTATCTAATGTAACCTATACAGTAGCAAATTTTCATTAAATTATTGTCAGGGCTGTAGCTCAGTGGTAAAGTAAGTGCAAGGTTCTGGGCTCAGTCCCCAGCAGTAGCACCACACACACACACACACACACACACACACAATCTCATTAGATTGAATTACAAGTTGAGTTCATCTAGAATAAAGCACCCAAGTCAAGTTTTAAGAAGAGCAAGCAGAAGGTAAAGAATATGAGGACCTTGGGAGACAGGTGGTTCTGTTTTATGGAGTTGGACAGCTTTAAGAAAGACTAATGGGTGCTGAAAACATAGCTCAGTGGTTAAGAGTGCTGACTGCTCTTATAGAAGACCCAGGTTTCAGGGCTGGTCCCTAGCACTCACATAGCAGTTAACAATGATCCCCAATTCCAGTTCCAGGGGATCTGACATACTCTTCTGGTCTCTGAAGGTATCACATGTATGTGATGCACTTACACACATGCAGGCAAAACACTCGTGCACATAAAATAAAAATGAAAAGTAGAGAGAAAGAAAGAAAGAAAGAAAGAAAGAAAGAAAGAAAGAAAGAAAGAAAGAAAGAGGAACCAGGGAGGTGGTGGTTAAAGGCACTTGCTACCAAACCTGACAACCTGAGTACAACCTCAGGGACCCCCAAGGCAGAAGAGAACTGACTCCTACAAATTATCCACTGATCTCCTCATACTATGGCATGTTCTCTCTCTCTTTCTCTCTCTCTCTCTGTCTCTCTTCACACACGCACACACACACTCACACAAATAAATAAATGTAAAAAAATACAAAAAGAACAAGCAATGATCTCAAGTCCTAAATTTCAGGCCAAACTACATATGGAACAGGGGTGCTATGATCTAAAACAGAGAAAAATAACATAACTCATTTTTAATAGCTGCAGGTCAAAATACCCGGGAAACAAAACCAATTTGATCTTGTGAGTTGTTGTCTTACAAAGTCACCTGTGGCTAACCACACTCTTATTTCAAGACAAGGGCACTAATTAGAACGGAATAGGAAACACGTGGGACAATAACAGGTGCTTGGACGGACTCCATGCCCCTCAAACCCTGCTTGGGCTTCCCTGGCCAAATGAAGGCAATAATTAACTCTTTGCATGTGTTCCTGTGTGTGCAGGAGCTTGTGCATGGGGTGCATGTGTGTGAGTATGCATAGGACCAGAGGACAACCTTCGCTATCATTCCTTAGTGTGACCCCTCAGTCATCTTCCACCTTGTTTTTATGACACGGTCACTCACTGGCCTGGAACTCTTCAAGTAGCTAGGCTGGCTGGCCAGTGAGCCCCAGGGCTCTGGCTGTCTTTTCTTCAAATTGTCTGCATACACACAATTTGGCTTGCAGGTGTATACCACCATGTAGGGCTTTTTACATAGGTTCTGGAGATTGAACTCAGCCTTCATGTTTACAAGGCAACTTTATCAACCCAGCCATATCCCTGGGACAATGATGATCATCTTTTTTAATTTAAATTTTTAGTTTTTGAGAATTTCAAACATAAGTGCTGTATTTACATCATTCCTGCCCCTCCCTATTCTCTCTCTGGCTCCTCCCATACCCCCATACCCTCTCAAATTCATGACCTCTTCTTTAATTACAATTACATATATACATGTATAGATGTATGCATATATGGATGGATGGATGGATGGATAACCTACTGAATTCATTTAGTGCTGTTCATGTATACATGTGTTTACTGGTGACCACTTGGGGTTGCATAACCTACCAGAAGGCTCACACATCCCTGGAGAAAAGCGATTCTCCCTGTCTCAGCAACCATTGATTGCTCTACCTCTGAGTCACGCCCCAACTTTTTTGTCTACTGCAGAAAGAGATGCAGACCGAGCTGGGTCATTACTCCCAGTGCCCTAGGCTTCCTGCCTTTGAACTGAGGTCATGAAGCCACCTGGATGATGCAGGTCTAGAGAGATGAAAAGGGCCAGGTGCTTGAAGAGTCCTTCTAAGTGACTGTGTACATATAGGCTTCTTGCTATAAACCAGTTGCTACAAGACGATTGGTCTACTTTTCTAACACCGGTGGCCTAAAGCATTTCTAAATGATAACGTAATCCTAGAGAAAACACCCAAAATAGCGTTCCCAGCATGTGCTCAGCATCTCTCCTCCAGCCACCAGGAGACAGCTCAGAATAGCCCATCTTCTTATCTTCTTAAAAACTTTGGAGAGAATCCAAATGCATTTATATAATTTATAGCATTGCATTTTTTAAGGACCCCCTGCCCCTCTGATAACTTGGATTATGGAGCTGCAGCTGGGTGACTTGCTCCACAGTCTCTAGTTCCTTTGGCTCTTTTCTCTACTCTTTCTCTGATTTGTATCTCCATGATCAAGCCCCCTGGTTCCTCCAGTGCTTGTGACAGGGTGCTTATGTTCTAATACTGGATTCTAGTTTCTAATTCATATGTTCATTGTACAAATTTATGGGGCAACATGGTAATTCAATGCCTGTATACAGTGTGTAACAATCTGATGGTTAACATTACCCTCTTCAAACATTAAAAAAATTGGGGCCCCTTCTTCCCAAATGAGTTATGTGTAGTTAGTTGCCAGTTGGGGGATGATGACATTCTCTTCAGAGTTGTAGCTACTGAAGGGTGCTCATGCTCCCATAAATAAATAACCTCTCACCAACGCTCCTGTAAATAGCTGTAAAGAAAGAAACTTGCTGAGCCACATAAAAAGACAAGAAAGTAGAAGGATGACTAGTCGGGAGGAGGAAGTGGATCAATGGAAGCGAGAGGAGAGGAGAGGGTACGGAGGTGAATATGATAAAAATAAATACACCTATGAAAATACAATAATGTAACCATTCTTACAAGTAATTTCTATATGCTAATTGAAAGCATGAAATATTTTGGCTTTCAAAAAATTTTATTGAATTTTTGTGTATTTCATATATAACATCTCCATCAGTCTTAATCACCTTTACACCTCCTTCTCCATTGGTGCCTCCCACAGCCCCCCCCACTAGAATTCATGCATTCCATCCTTTGTGTTGAGGCCTATTGTGCCAAATTAGTGTCTCTGGCCTTTGCTCAGTGCCAAGTTCATCCACTGAGCTCTAGTCAGCCTATCCAGAGTCCCCAACTTTAAGATCAGCTCTTCCTCACCCAATAGCAATCAGCAGCCAATATTTCTTTAAGATTGGGCTCTGCTGCCCATTTCCCCAGTTCCATGTTGGGTCTTTGTCTGGTTGAGTTTGCTGGGTATTAGGCATGTTGACACCATTGCTGTAGGTTCACATGAGCAGAGGTCACGGGAGCTCGTAGGATTCTAGTTCCATATGGTCACGCACCACCACCCTGGCTCTTAAAATCTTTCTGCCTCCTCCCTTTCCTCAATGGTCCCTGGGCCCAGGGTGAGTGAAGCTTAATATAGGAGACGTGTCCATGGATCCACACTCTGTAGACTCCTAATCTCCATGGTTTGGCCATTTACTACCTTTTGAGTTCCTGGCCTCTGTTGCATGAGGGAGCTTCCTTAATGAGAGTTAAGAGGTTAATTAGTGTCCTCTTGGCCCCTTGTTCTATGCCGGGTGAATGTTAGGTATAGAGGTTGCATTGTAGATGTGTTTCTTCGCTTTGGGCAATTCTCAGACAATGTCTGTGTGTGACCAGTTGTGGTACTCTGTAATATAATAGTCTTCATGTGGTGAAAAAGAAGCTTCTTTGATGAGTAGTGTCTGGGATATTTGTCTGTAAATATAAGGATACATATTTTACACTTAGTAAGAAGTTACAGGCTGGAGAGATGGCCTAGCAGTTAAGAGCGCCAACTGCTCTTGCAGAGGACCCGGGTTCGATCCCCAGCACCCACATGGCGGCTGAGAACCGTTTTTAACTCCAGTTCCAGGGGAATCCCATGCCCTCTTCTGACCTCCGCAGCATTGCACAACACGGGTGCACAAACCTACATGCAGACGGTACATTCATACACATACAAAAATAAATAAAATAAAAAAAACCGAAGTTACATTAGTCCAGGGATATGAAAGCCTTGGGAGTTTCTCTAAGGTCTATGATCTCTCCAGCCATGTGTATCTGGCTATGCTTCCAGCACCATACTTGAGCTCCTTCCCATTGAGTAGGCTTTACATCCATTTAATTAGACATTGATTACCCCTAAGATAAAAGGGCCACTACTGCACAATGCTGTGCTGGACATTTATGTGCGTATTTGGTCTTAAAGCTGATGTTCCCCCTTGGCAGCTTGCACAGTGCTCTCCAAAGCTATGAGTGCTAGCCAGCAGGGAGGGTGATTCCAGGTCAGTTCCAGGTCCATTGCTCCAAATCTGGTCTCCAAAGTATGTCCTGTCCTCAACAATAAGGTCTTACATTCACTTTCTAGGAGGCAATCAAGGGCTGTGGCAACAGCCTGTGTAATGTTGGGAGTCTCTTAGACTACCGTGGCCAACAACTCAAAGGAAGGTTTCACCTGTCTGACATTGTTTCTTGTTATGTAACCTTTAGCTATGCACATGGACTCACCTCACGTAGAGATATTTTATGTGTCATTTGCCATTAGATTGTTAGACTAATATGATTCCTTCAGGTTTTTTTTTAACAGTAGCTAGGCATTATTTATCTCTCCTCTCTCCCTCTCCCTAACCTTCCCTCCATGCCTTCCCCATTTAAATTGTCCCTATTTTCCTCATTTCTCCCTTGATAACACCAGTCTCCTATGGTCCCACATCTCTTGAGCTTGCTCTTTACCTTTATCTCTAAATTTCCTTCTATAACCTTCCCTTTCCCTTCCTATTTAAATACCCTAGTTTTATCCATTTCTCCCTTAGTAACACCTGTTTCCTACTCGTCTTCTCTCTCAGGTTGCCTCTTTCCCTTTACTTCCCTGGTTTCTTTCCATTTTCCTGGTTCCTGGAGTTGCATTAGGATATATACGCACATACATATAAGGATTTGGCGCTAGGATCTAAATATGAGGGAGAACATACATTGTTTGTTTTTCTGGGTCTGTGTTACTTCACTCAGCACATTTCCCAGTTCCATCCATTTACCTGCAATTTTGTCTCTCTTTACCACTGAGTTTGGCTTTTTTTTTTAAAGACAGGATCTTGTACAGCTCAAAAGAATAAGAACAGTTAAGAGCTGATTGTCTGAACGTTTTGTTCAGATCAAGTACATGGCAATAAGGAGCTTACAGGATGCAAGTTTCATTTCGGCTCACAGTTTGGCAGCAGGACAAGCTAGAGGCCAGAGGCTAGAGCATGGACATGACTACGTGTTCGCGTGTCTGTAGCTAGGAAGCAGAGAGAAGAGGAAGTAAGGAAGGACTATAAAATCTTAAGCTCTAACCCCTCATCCCCCAGTGACCCATGTCCTCTGGCTAGGCCCCCACCTCCTAAAGGTACCTAAATCTCTCAACATAGCACCACAAGCCGGACACCAAGTGGTCAACACATTTAGCCAGTGAGGAACATTTCCTATTCAAGCCTTGAAATCCTCCTTGAAGCTACCGCCCCCCCACACTGTGTGAAAAATAAGTGCAAACGGTTGAATTCCTTTCCCTTTTATAGTGATTTACTATGCAAAATACAATTCTTCTTTACACAATAATTTAACATGCAAGGGCAAACTCTGACTATCCATTCAACTGTTTGGAATGCCTATATTTCAATTTAAATGTATACACATGCTTGAATGTATGCATGCATGGACACACACACACACACACACACACACTTACTTTATAGTGTATCAGACTTAATCTTTTTAGTGTTTTGTAGAGAATACTCCCAAAGAAAATGTCATCTGGGCTGAGCAAAATTTTTCTGAGCTATAGAAGAATTTGGAAAGCCAATGATTTAAAATAGAAGAACCACCTTTCTTGGAATCACACCAAAAGAAGATTAAATTATGGTGGACCACGTTTGCTGAAACAGGCTTACAGTACACCTTGGCATTCTGCAAAGAAATCCTTTAGGTATAGCCCATGCATACTTTCTGAATCTGCAGAACTTGCAATTTAGAAAGGGGCTCCCTCTCACAGTGTGTTCTTTACAAAGCTGCTTCAGCAGGTTCTTAATTACTCTTGTGCTGTTATACCTGCAATAGCTGTGTGCTGGGAACTGATGTGTACCATTCTTCCCAGCTGGTGATCATTTATTCAGGGTCATGAGGATGGGGCTCTTCCCACTACAGACATTGCATTCCAGATCTGTACATTGGGCCATGATAGAAAGTAGTTCTTTTTAGTACGTTGATTTTTTGATTTGTATGTGTGTGTAAATGTGTGCATGTGTGCGTACATGTGTGTATGAGTGCAAGTCAGAGGATAACACACAGAAGTTGGTTCTCTCTTTCCAGCATGTTCATGTCCAGGGATCAAACTCAGATTGTCAGGGTTGACAACAAGCACCTTTGCCTGCTGCCATTTTGGCACCCAGTGAAAAATTTCTTACATGAGGTCATGATCAGAAAAGTCCCTTAGTAACTGAGTGAACCCTCAACTCCCCAGTGTAGTGACAATCCATTCGAGTTAAACCTTCCTGCAACTGGAAGCAAGATTTGACACAGCACGAGCAAGGTAAATGACGCCTAACCCAAATTAATTTGGAAACAAGTATTGTTGTTGTGGCTTGTTTTTTCCTCTATGGATTCTCAGGTCTTTCTTTGTGTTCACATTGTCCTCTGCCCAGCTGGGTGAAGAGAGGGGCAATATTTCATTCCGTGTTTTGGGCTATGAATTAAAATTTATGACAGCAATAGAGAAAGGGTATTTGGTTTGCATGACTTCAAAGGGTGGTGGGGGTTCCTGCTGTCCTTTCTCAGGTGCATAAGCCCAGCAGTTCTTAGTGAGGGGAAACCAGAACTGGCTTTGAACATGCTGGCTGCTCTTATCTGCATCCAGCAGACTCGAATTGGTGAGGCCTTGTGCTCCAGAAGAATTCACCAGCTCAGCTGGGCTGGGAGTGGGAAGCAAGTCAAGTTGGCACTGCTTATGAAGTTGGGAATGGTCTTCGAGCCAGACAGGAATCTGGCTCCTTCTGTGTGTTCCTCTTCCCAGGAGGCTAGGATGCTTCCTTTTAGATTTCTCAATTCGTATGTATGTGTTCATGTGCATACACGGACGTGTGCGAACGTACACGTGTGAAGGTACATGTGTGTATGTGCATCAGTGTCTTCCTGAAACACTCTCCACCTTATTTTTGAGACAGGGTCTCTCACTGAACCTGAAATTTATGATTTGGACAGACTGGCTGGCCAGTGAGCACCAGTAATCCACTTATCACCACTTGCCCAGGGCTATGTTTACAAGCATGAATTGCTATGACTGACTTTTTTTTTTTTTTTTTGGTTTTTTTGAGACAGGGTCTCCCTGTAGCCCCAGCTGTCCTGGAACTCGCTCTGTAGACCAGGCTGGCCTTGAACTCACAGAGATCCACCTGCTTCTGCCTCCCAAGTGCTAGGATTAAAGACATGTGCCACCATGCCCAGCTTATGGCTGGCTTTTTATGAGTCTTTGTGATTGAAACCCAAGTCCTCAATGCTCACACAACAAACACTTTAGCAACTGAGCCATTTCCCCAGCCCTGGTTGTTATTTTTTATGCTTTCTGAGGCCCAAGCTTTGCTCCTGGGTGCACAGAGGATAATATCCTGCATCCTCACAGAGAAGTGGCCTAGGGCAATGATGTGGTTAAAGGATGTATGTCTGTGCGGAGTGGGACTCTATTTGATATAACATCTGTGTAACTACTTACTTAAAGGTAACTGACGAAACCTAAGTGTGAAAGCAGAAGGTTCTGGAGCTGAGCATGGTAGAAATCTAGACAGTGACACCTGTGGCATGTGGGAGGGGGAATGCTTGAGAATTAAGTGTGTCTATGGCCGTCCCACCCTGAACTGGCTTGATGGCATATGATCTTGGAAGCTAAGCATGGTCAGGCCTGGTTAGTACATGGATGGGAGACTAAAGGTGTCTGGGAATGGTTTGTACTTTATGGTTTCAGGAAGTTTCCTTCAGACCAGTGCCTATCCAGGGCCCTGTTTAAACTTCTCTGCTACAGTGAAAGCAGAAAGCTCAGGCTGAGCAGAGAGAGGCAGCAATGGCTTAAATACATCCGAGGCATGGAAAGCAGAGAACAATCATAAAGCCAGGATGAAGACAGAATATTTGTCAAAATGTCTACTGTGGCTATTAAGATATAGGAAATTCAGGGCGAGGGAAACAGCACAGTTGGTGAAATACATCCTGTTCAAGCCTGGGGAATGGAGACAGATGTAACCCTGGAACTCATTTGGGCAGCCTGCCTATCGAGGAGGGCAACGTCTGGCCTCCAAATTCACATGCACACATGTACACACACACATAGGAATACATATATACAATACAAACAGAGAGAGAGAGAGAGAGAGAGAGAGAGAGAGAGAGAGAGAGAGAGAGAGAGTTAATTCTGCATGCCAGGCAGTTCTGGGACTTTGCTCATATTAAATCACAAAGCTCCCTGGAAAGAGATGCCATTGGCATTACTTAACAATAGAAGGAAACTCAGAGTAAGTAAATTGCACAAGGTGACAGAGCCACAGCCAGGGAACTGGCTCAGTGGATGAAAGGACTTGCTGCATGCCTGACGAACTGAGTTCAGTCCCAACTGCCCACCAAAAGCCATTCAGAGCTGTAATCCCAGCACTCCTAAGGCAGGACAGAAAGTGGGCCTGACCAGCTAGCCTGGAGCACAGAGCAGAAGGAACAGTGAGAGAGACCTTGGTTAAACAAGATGGAAGGAGAAAACCGATTGCTGAAAGTTCTCTGACTCCACTTGCTGACCATTGGATGCATGCATGCTGCTCTCATTCACAATACATGCACACACAGATAATAATGATAAATGAAGCCGGGCGTGGTGGCACACACTTTTAATCCTAGCACTCAGGAGGCAGAGGCAGGCAGATCTTTGGAGTTCAAGGCCAGCCTGGTCTACAGAGTGAGTTCCTGGGGCTACAGGGAGACTGTGGTGGTTTGAATGAGTGTCCCCCATAGGCTCTAGGTATTCAGATGTTTGTCTCCAGATGGTGGTGCTGTTTTTGGAGGTCTTGGGGTATGTGGCCATGCTGGAGGAAGTGTGTCACTGGGGGCAGGCTTAGTGAGTTTAACAAGCCTCGTGCTCTAGAGTTGCTCTCTCTCTCTGCTTCCTGTGCCCTTTGCGAGATGTGACCCTCAACATCCTGCTCCAGATTCAGCCACCATGCCTCCCACCACAATGGACTCTAATTCCCTGGAACTGTCAATCGTAAGCTCAAACTCTTCCTTTTATAAGTTCCTTGGTCATGGTGCTTTATCACAGCAACAGAAAAGTGACTAATACAGTAATTTGGTACCAGAGAGTGGGCTGTTGGCTGTGAAGAACCTGACCATGTGGATGTTTGGAGAAATGTGGAAGACTTTGGAACATTGGGCTAGAAAAGCTGTTGACTACTGTAAGCAGAGCTTAAAGGGCCATTCTAGTGGAGGCCTGGAAGAAAGCATTGCTGCAAAAGATGTGGTACCAGAGGAGGATAAAGACTTAGGCAGCAATTGGGATATTTTGATAAAGAGTCTGGGAGCAGTTTGCCCACAGCCCAAATGCTTGCCTGATGCTAAGTTGAAAAGCAATGGACTGATGTCTTTGGCGGAGGATATTTCAAGACAGCCTAACATAGAAATGGTGGTGTGGCTTTTAATGGTGAATATTGTGCAGATCTACAGTGGAAAAGAGCAAATGGGGCAGAAGGAAATGCAGAATGTACAGTCTGGATCTGAAAACTGCACTAGGAAGATTAAAGGTGTGGCCAAGGCATGTGAAGGAGAGGCTCCCTTTCATAAGGAGACTAAAGTGATTAAGGAGAGTCCTGGAGATTTACAAGTAAACAAAAGAATCAGTACTTTCAGGGCAAGACCACACCCAGCTAATTCTCCAGCTTTTGAAAGGAAAATACTGAAAGCGTTTTCTACTCCAACAAGTCCAGGGCAGAGAAAAATTGCAAAATGTGGTTAAAGTAGGAGAGAGCCCATCCTGAACTTGCAGCCAGATTCGGCAATTTCATTCACATGGTGCTGGCTTTAGAGGCATGAAGTTTGCAAGAGTGAAGGGGTCATCAGTTCTTCCTCCACAGTTTCAGAGAGCTGCCAAGGTCAGGCAGAGAACAGCAGGGGTGTCCCTGCATAAAGTAGGCCCTGATAGGCCATTGCATGAAGCTGTGAATGTGAAGTCTGGTTGGCAGCAGAGACCCCAAGAAGACATTCGAGATGCCAGACCTGTGAGATATTTGCCAAGGAGAGCTGCATACAGGGAGTGGTACCAGCCTAAGAAAGAGATGTATGTTGCAAGCAAAGCTGGAAGAGCTGAGCCATCTAAGCCCTTTGGAAGTCAAGTCCCAGAAGTTGCATGCGGAGCTACTGGACTTGGTGTTTGCCCTGCAGGTTTTCGGTCTTGTTTTGGTCCAGTATTTCCTCACTATGCCTCTATTCCTCCCTTTTGGAATGGGAATGTGTATTCGGTTCCACTGTATATTGGGAGTATGTAATTTGTCTTTTGATTTTACAGGAGCTTACAGTTAAGAGATTGGCCTGAGTCTCAGAAGAGACTTGGACTGTAGACTTTTGAATGGCATTGAAACTGGTAAAGACTATGGGGACTTTTAAGGTTGGACTAAATGCATTTTGTATTTTATATGGTCAGGAGCCTATGGGGGCCAGGGAGTGGAATGTGGTGGTTTGAATGAGTGTCCCCCATAGGCTCTAGGTATTCAGATGTTTGTCTCCAGATGGTGGCGCTGTTTTTGGAGGTCTTGGGGTGTGTGGCCATGCTGGAGGAAGTGTGTCACTGGGGGCAGGCTTAGTGAGTTTAACAAGCCTCGTGCTCTAGAGTTGCTCTCTCTCTCTGCTTGATGTGACCCTCGACTTCCTGCTCCAGATCCAGCCACCATGCCTCCCACCACAATGGACTCTAATTCCCTGGAACCGTCAATCGTAAGCTCAAATAAAGTCTTCCTTTTATAAGTTGCTTGGTCATGGTTCTTTATCACAACAACAGAAAAGTGACTAATACAGAGACCCTGTCTCGAAAAGACCAAAAAAAAAAAAAATAAATGAAATTTAAATTTAAAATTAAAAAAAGATCGCAGTGGCTAAGTCTGAACCCAAACCCAGCACGCCTGACCCCAGGGAACTGTCTCCTGGCAAAACAAGCATCCAGCCCTGTCTCCCTGAAGATGGGCTATCACTCAGGAGAGAGGTCCAGATATCCTTCCTCATCTTCCCCTAGCTGTTTCTGTATCTCTCCTTTCCTTGCCCTGAATTATTCCACAAAAACTCTCACCACATTGACAAAGTCTTAGAGCACAGTGCCATTCAGAGTTGGATGGGATGCCACTGACATGTTTGAAGTTAAGAGCTTAAAGAATAAATCACTTTTAAACTTTATTTCCTGAGTTAAATATAGTACTTTTTCTAGAAAGCATCTTACAATGGTCTATAATAATCATCATCATGGTATGGTGCCAAAGACAAAAATCACTGAAATTACAATGCAAATCAAAGCTTCCACTTACTTTGTTGACGGGACCTTAAGCTTTATCTGTAGGAACTCTAGGCAAAGAACTTTAAGAAGTCCTCCCATACCTGTTAACTCAATTCCTGTCTTTTGTTTTCATGCAAAGCCCTGCCACTTTGTACTCTAGAAAACAACTAACATCCCTGTACATGAGACTAGACTCTGCTCTTCTGGGAATTCCTGTATTTCCTAGATATTCTAATACTCTGTGTCCTCTTTCTTTTTCCTTTCCTCACTGATGCAGTCTGTCTCTTTAGCAATAGCTTGAGTAAAGTCACTTCCTCAATTGTCCCTCCCCAAGCACATTTCGAAATCAATTAATTCAAATTTTAATTTATGGCTATGTATGTGTGCTTGTGTGAGATTATATATATTGCCTGCATGCAGGTGCCTGTGGAGGCCAGAAGAAGGCTTCAGATTCCCTGGACCCAGAGTTACAGGTGGTGGTTGTGAGCTGCCTGATATGGATGCTGGGAACAAAGCTTGGGTTCTCTGCAAGAGCAGTAATTGCTCTTAACTGCTAAGCCATCTCTCAGCTCTGTCCTGGAGCACATATTTATCTCAACCAATTTGATACCAATACCCTGGTAAGACTGTAACTTTTCCTGTGGCTCCTGTCTATACCCAAGTGAAATCACCTCTGCCTTTTTGTGCTCCACTCCTGAGAGCCCACAGGGCACCCAATGGTGAATCTGTTTCCTGGTGAGCATTTCATTTTGATTCTGAGTACTTACTAATTGTTGCCATGTACTTTGGGGTTTACAATATGATGATTGTGAGAAACAAAGATCCTCTCTTCATAATAAGAGCACTGAAGACTCCAAGTCGGGAAACTGAGGTGGTTTATTTTACAACCTCACAAAGTTGGGTGCTAGCCCAGAATGGTAGGCATGCTGATTGAGCACTGAGAATGGTTTACAATCCCTAATGTATGACCCTCCCTCCCTTTTCCTGAGTAATCAAGGATTATATAATCTAGGTCTTGTCTTTCCCTCCATCACTTATGATTGTCTTTTTTTCTCAATAAAAATACTGCATGTGTTCATCTCTACATTTTAAATCATGTTTATTTTATTTTTTTCAAAGCCAATTTTTATTGAAGCTTTGTGCATTTATAAATCATGTTTATTTTAAAGCTTATCAGGTGGATGACCTTGCAGGCAAATTTGCCAGTTAGCAATTTTTTACTCTGAACTTTTATTTGGGGTTTAGGTATAGCTTAGTAGAGTTTGTGTGGGAGGTAGCTAACCTAGTGGACATAAGCAGAGGTCTAGTGTTTTCTCTTCATTTGTTGCTGAACCTGAGCTGGCTCAAGGGACTTTCAAAAATGAACCATTGGATGTCATTTCCAAGATAATCTGTGAACTATGAAAATGGGTTGGAGGGTCACAGAGTTAGTCCCTTTCTCTGTTCCAGAGTCTTGGTTACTCTTTGCTATTTGTTGGGATGTTTTATGCATTTCCAGTTCAAATCAATTAAAAATTTATGCCTGATAGGAAGAGAATAGCTGTTTAATATGTTTATGTTTGATATTTAGCTGAATTTTTGAATTGAAGCTAAAAATCTCTCTATTAGTGTCTATATGTGTAAATGTCTGTGCATTTCTAGTATTTTCCTACTCAGGTTGGTATCACCAAATTACATTACAAAGTTTTCCCTTGTGTTTGGGAAACGGCTCAGCTGGTTAAGTGTTTGTCATGTAAGCATAAGAACCTGAGTTTGAGCTCCTGGAACCTAAGTAAAAAAACTATACATGGTCACACTCTGAATATTGGGAATCTCGCAACTCAGAGTCAGGAAACTCCCTGGGGATGGCCAGTCAAGCTAACCAAACCAGTGAGTGCCAGGCCAGTTAGAGATCCTGTCCTAAAAAGCAAGGTGGAGAAGAGGAAGACAAAAAGGTTAACCCCTGGCTTACACATATACACATACATGCATACCTATATACATATATGGACCCTCTCTAACACAGTCTTCTCTCCTTTCTGTGGAGTTGGGGATTGAGCCCAGGGACTTGCACATGCTAAGCAGCTGGTGACCCTGGCCCCTTCTGAACACTGTGAGGTGAGCTATATCCTCAGCCATGCACTCTTCCCTTGGTGTACTGGGTCACAGGCCCTCAGACAATAGGGCTAATTGCCCATAGATCTGAGACTGTCAGTCACACATTTCTTTACTGTTAGTTGTTCACTTCAAGTATTTGTCCTGGTGATGGAAAGCCCAACCCACAGGGATCTTTTCTCATAATCTCTCAATGAGCCTTTTGAGGAGCAGTTCTTACCACCACTTCCATATCCCTTTTTTAATAGACTTTTTAAAAAATTTTTATTTATTTTTGTATGTGTATGAATGTACTATCTGCATGTAGGTTTGTGCACCCGTGTCGTGCAATGCCACGGAGGTCAGAAGAGGGCGTTGGATTCCCCTGGAACTGGAGTTCTCCTGGAATTGGAGTTACAGACGGTTCTTAGCCGCCATGTGGGTGCTGGGGATCGAACCCGGGTCCTCTGCAAGAGCAGTCGGTGCTCTTAACCGCTAGGCTATCTCTCCAGCCCTAGACTTTTTTTTTTTTTTTTAGACAGGGTCTCACTATGTAGCCCTGTCTGGTCTGGAACTCAAGATCTTCCAGCCTCTGCCTCCTGAGTGTTAGAATCAGTGCCACCAAGCCCAGCCCTTCTTTATTTTTATTTATGTATATGCATATATGTCTGTATGTGTCTACGTGTGTGGGTGCCCTTGGAAGCTCAAGAAGAGGGCATCAGATACCCTGCAGCTGGAGTTACAGGCAGTCATATGCTGCCTGACCTGGGGTACTAGGAGCAGAATTCACGTCCTCTGCAAGAGCAGTATGTGTTCTTAACTGACACCCATTTTTCTACGTACTTCAAGTTCATGCCGCATGTATTCAGAACTTGGCTACACCCTGGTAGGCAGGCACTGAGGTCTTACTCCATTCATTTGAGCATACAGCCTTCATAAAATTAGCACTCAAGCAATGTTAGCTGAATGAACTAAATTGAAAATTTGATTCATGTTATGATAGTGAAGGACAGGAAAGGGGAGGAGTAAAGTGGCCTTTTTTGTAGTGTGAGCCTAAATCTCTTTTACAGGCATGATAATTGCAAATAAAGAAAAAAAAACCCTCAAAGTTATTATCTTGGCTTCAAATTGGGTCACAATGAAAATGGGGATTCAAATTGGTCTTCTCTCTAGGGAAACAAACTGCATAAATTAATACACAGAACCTTGGTGTAAAGAGCCCAAGGCTTTAATAAATAAAGAGTTGCACCCAGCCAAACAAGAACATAACACTGCCAAGTGTCCCAGTGTCTCAGTTACAATCCCAGTGTTTCCTGGGCCTGGGCCCAGACCTGAGAGCAGCTTAGAAAATATTCCAGAACTTTTTGTTCTGTTTGCACTTCTCTTAACATCTTCTTTGACTGAAGAGACAATTTTGGCATCTCCCAAAAGCAATGTAGATATCTCTAGTCTGCTCAAGGCTCCAGCTTGACTCTGGCTGCAAATGAAAGGCTATTTCTGGATTCATCTCTCTGCACCATTCTCTTCTCTGTGGCTTCTGCATTCACTTAGGACAAAATCTCCCAGCTGGTATTAAAGGTATACTTCTTCCCAGTATGATGGGCCCTTTGTTACTAGGACCTCTTTCATAGAGAGAGAAATTCCTGGGACACATGCTCCCTGCCTCAACATAGAATATATTTCATTCAGAAGGGACCTTAGAAATTCTATCATCTGGGCTAGGAGATGACTCAGTAGGTAAAGTGCTTGCCTTATAAGCATGAAGACTTGAGTTTGACTTACAGAACCCATGTAAAAAAGCTGGGTGAGGGAGAGCATATCTGTGACATCAGCGCTCAGAAGCTAGCCAAATTGGTGAGTTCCTAGGCAGTGAGAGACCTATATCAAAAAGAATAAGGTGATAACTTCCTGAAGAATGATAACTGGGCCCTCTGGGTTCCACATGCATGCACCCACATGTGTGTAACACACACACATGTGTGTAACACACACACACACACAGAAATAAAGCTTGTTTTTACTATCCCAGGCTGTAAGGGAGATGTCCATGGCTTCCTCACACGCTATTTTCTTTTTCTTCATATGAACTGCATAGCTTTCAATGGCCCTCTGCAGTGGGAGAGGGCTACTTAGCTAGTTCTAACCAGCAGGCTTTCAGTTGTGGTGGATTACATTACTTCTATGCCAGACTCTCAGGGTCAGATCTCTATCGTTCTTTCCTCCTGCTATGCCATCCAAGGGGTGTACCAACTAGGCGCCATTGTAATCCTGGGTCCCAAGTGGCTTTGTCAATCCAGATTACATATGCAACACATATCAGGTCAAATTACTGAGATATGGGGGTTGTTTGTTTTTCAGTACAAGCCTACTCTATTTGGGAAACACAACATGAGGAATGACCCTGGTTAATTAATGGTATGGTTTAAGTGATTATAGTATGTCTTTTCTTGATACCAAGTTCTGCTTTTTATTTTGTTTGAGACAAGATCTCATATATTTCCTGCTGGACTCAAACCTGGGAGGTGCACACCTGTAATCTGAGCTCTTGGGAGATGGATGGAAGCAGGGGATTCAGAAGTTCAAGGTCATCCTTAGCTTCATAGAGAATTCAAGTTCATCCTGATATATGAGAGACCCTGTTTCAAAAACACCAAAAACAGCAAAACCAAAACAAACCTAAGGCTGGGGTAGAAAGAGAAATAATTTACACTTGATATCTCAATTTTTCCATATATCCATTTTCTTGTGATAGTGTTATAACATTAAGGTCATGGGGAAAGGAAACAGACACTATTCTTTGGTGTGCAAATCCTCAAAGGAGTTAGCCAGGACTCAAGCTTTTAAATACTTGATTCCATGCTCTATGAACTGAAATTCTGGTCCTGGAAACCAAGAATGTGGATAACAATCCCTCATTTGTAAGGTGCTCAGTAAATATTTGTTGAATAAATGACTGGACTTAAGCAGATAGGAAGAAAGGAAGAAAAGAAAAGAGGAGGGGGAGAAGAGGTCAGGGTGGAGAGGGGATAAGGGAGAAGGGGGAGGGGAGGCTAAAAGAGGAGAAAGGGGGGGAGGAAGAGAGGGCAGGGAGGGGAGAGAAAGGAAAAAAATAAGACAGATACGTATGTTTGCTTTGGGTTCTAACTTCAGGGAGTCTACATGTCTAACTGATATTCTTCAAGTGTCCACCACAGACCGAGGGTGTTTAGAATTCAATGATACATTGCTATCCCCACAGAGTTTATAACTGAGTGAGGTACAGATGAGTAAACCACAACAATGGCCAACTATTTATCAGTTGTTAAACCCTGAGTGTACTAGCTGTTTTGTCCTTACAACTCAATGAGGCAGGCACTCATGAAGCCCATTGTACAGATCAGGCAGCTGAGGTACAGTGGTGAACAGGCTGTCCAGAGATGCACAGCTAGTGCACATCAGAACTGGATCTCTGTTCAGAGCTTTTTGTGGCTAACACAGTACACCTGTCATGCTGGCGTGATGAGTGTTGTTACAGGTGAATGGAGACAGAAGAATCCAGTGTCATGAGAGGTTGAAGCAACTCACTCAGCAAGCAAGGTCAGGGAAGGGTCATGGAGCTGAAGCTTAGAGTCAAGAAAAGGATTTCAGAAAAAAGGAAGATACCATGCTCCGGGAGAGGAGAGGATGGGTAGCAATTTCAGAAATCATTAGTAACTGTGAATAGTGGACACACTGGGGGGTGGGGAGAAGGGGGAATAAAATACAAGAGTCAAAGGTGGTGGTGGAGCTAGTCTAAGGGGAAGCCCCATTAAAAAACCCTAGTCATAAAGCAATTCTTGCTCTGCAAACAAGTCCATAGGGGACTCCCATAAACCCCAACCATAAAGTGATCTCTACTCCACAAACAGTCCCTTTTAGGCAAACAAGACCTTCCAAGACCCTCATGGAAAAACGTAGGCCCTAGGCCTTAAGCAAATATCCCTAACCAAACTCTATTTACATACGCAAACTGTTCATGCTCTCCTGCTGTTTGGCTGCTGTGGCTAAGATAGACTCCAGCTGGTCAGTAGTCGCCCACATTGACTAATAAATGTCAGTTTGGATTGTTGAGGTTGGTTGCTTTTCCTTTCCACTTGCAACCCCTGTTAGGAATCTTGCAGGAGATCATGTGTCCTAAGGGCTTAAGGGGGTCTTCTCTTTGAGACTGGGGATAGGAAGTGTGGCTTTAACCAAGGAAGTCCCGTACTCACAAAACTCACTTCCATTTGGAGGGTTGGCCTTGTCATCCAGAGTCCACTTAAAAAGGTGTGATGGAACAAAAAATAAAGAAGAGGACAAAAAATTGAGAGGGAGTGTGTAGGGGTGTATTAGTCACTTTTATGTTGCTCTCATAAAGCACCATGACCAAGCAACTTATAAAAGGAAGAATTTATTTGAGCTTATGATTGGCGGTTCCAGGCAATTAGAGTCCATTGTGGTGGGAGGCGTGGTGGCTGGATCTGGAGCAGCAAACCGAGGGTCACATCTTGCAAAGAGCACAGGAAGCAGAGAGAGCAACTGTAGACCACGAGGCTTGTTAAAACTCACTAAGCCTGCCCCCAGTGACACACTTCCTCCAGCACGGCCACACACCCCAAGACCTCCAAAAACAGCGCCACCAACTGGAGACAAACGTCTGAAGACCTAGAGCCTATGGGGGACACTCATTCAAACCACCACAAGGCGACATGGGAAGACTTGGTGGGAGACTGGGAAGTATGGAAATATTACAAAGACAATATTCCTTCATCAAAGGAAAAGAAGCTCTGATGGTTAGGTTTAATTGTTACTGGCCCCAACCTACAATCACCTAAGGAGGGAGGTCTCAGTTGAGGGAGTGTTTAGAACTGGTTGGCCTATGGGCATATCTGGGAGGGATGTTTTTCTTAATTGAGTCAATTAATGTGGGAAACCCACCCCAAATGTGGGTGGTGCCATTTCATAAGCTGGGCCCTAGACTGTACCAGAGTAGAGAGCAAGCAGGCAGGAGTCATTCATTTTTCTCCACTCTTGACTGTGGATGTGATATGGCGAGCTGCTTGTGCTCCTGCCTGGGCTTCCCATCAGTGGTGAACTGGAACCTGGAGTTGGAAGCTAAACAAACCATTCTTAGTCGCTTGGGTCAGGGCATTTGTCACAGCAACAGAAATGAAAGTAGGACAGAAGCTACGGCAGTAAGAGAGTCCAGAGGGAAGTGAGGACGGCCAAGGGACAGGCCAAGGGGTGGGGACGTAAGTGGGGAAGTCACACGTGGTGAGATCACTTAGGGAAGTGAGGATGGCCAAGGGACAGTGGGGTGGGGATGTAAGTGGGGAAGTCACAGGGTGGTGAGATCAGTTAGGGAAGTGAGCGAGGCAGGGACAGTGGGGTGGGGACGTAAGTGGGGAAGTCACATGGTGGTGAGGTCAGTTAGGGAAGTGAGGACAGCCAGGGACAGTGGGGGGGGGGACGTAAGTGGGGAAGTCACACGTGGTGAGATCTCTTAGGGAAGTGAGGACTGGCCAAGGGACAGTGGGTGGGGACTGTAAGTGGGAGAAGTCACATGGTGGTGAGATCAGTAGGGAAGTGAGGATGGCTGAGGGACAGTGGGGGTGGGGACGTAAGTGGGGAAGTCACACGGTGGTGAGGTCAGTTAGGGAAGTGAGGACTGGCCAGGGACAGTAGGGTGGGGATGTAAGTGGGGAAGTCACATGTGGTGAGATCAGTTAGGGAAGTGAGGACAGCTCAGGGACAGTGGGTGGGGATGTAAGTGGGGAAGTCACACGGTGGTGAGATCAGTTAGGGAAGTGAGGATGGCCAGGGACAGTGGGGTGGGGACGTAAGTGGGGAAGTCACATGGTGGTGAGATCAGTTAGGGAAGTGAGGACGGCCAGGGACAGTGGGGTGGGGAATGTAAGTGGGGAAGTCACATTGTGGTGAGATCAGATTGGGAAGTGAGGATGGCCAGGGACAGTGGGTGGGGATGTAAGTGGGGAAGTCACATTGTGGTGAGATCAGTTAGGGAAGTGAGGATGGCCAGGGACAGTGGGTGGGGATGTAAGTGGGGAAGTCACATTGTGGTGAGATCAGTTAGGGAAGTGAGGATGGCCAGGGACAGTGGGTGGGGATGTAAGTGGGGAAGTCACATTGTGGTGAGATCAGTTAGGGAAGTGAGGAGGCCAGGGACAGTGGGTGGGGATGTAAGTGGGGAATCACACGTGGTGAGATCAGTTAGGGAACATGAGGATGGCCAAGGGACAGTGGGGGTGGGGACGTAAGTGGGGAAGTCACACAGGTGGCGTGAGATCAGGTTAGGGAAGTGAGGATGGCCTGAGGGATCAGTCTAGGGGGTGGGAACGTAAGTGGGACCGTCCTACACGGTGGAGATCAGTTAGGGAAGTGCAGGACAGCTCGAGGGACGTTTAGGGGGGGGGACATAAGTGGGGAAGTGCACACGAGTGGTGAGATCCATGTTAGCGGAAGATCGAGACGGTGCCAGGGACACGTGGGGTGACGCGGATAAGTGGCGGAATCACACGGTGGTGAGATCGAGTTAGGGACAGATGCGGCGCTCCGAGGACGTAGTGCGTGGGGACTAACGTCGGGAAGTCACACAGTGGGGACCAGTTCAGGTAAGGGGACAGTGAGCCGAAGAGCAGTCGGGCCGTTGGGTGCCACTCGTAAGTAGGGAAACTTCACATGTGGTGAGATCAGATAGTGACGACCAGTGAGATCAGAGAGGACAGTGGGGTGGGAACATAAGTTGGGGAAGTCACATGGGTGGTGAGACAGGTTGCGAAGTGTGGACGGGACCAAGAGTGAGGACAGCCGAGGGACAATGGGGGGGGATGAGAGTGGGAAGATCACACAGGGTGGAGATCAGTTAAGGTGAAGTGATGGATGGCCAGTGGACAGTGGGGGTGGGGAGTAAGTGGGGAGAGTCCCAGGTGGTGAGAGTCGTTAGGGAAGTGGAGGAGGCGCAGGACAGTGGGGTGGGGACGTAAGTGGGAACGTCACACGGTGGTGAGATCACTTAGGGAAGTGAGGACTGGCCAGGGGACATGCGGGTGTGGGATCGTAAGTGGGTGAAAGTCACACGTGGTGAGATCAGTTAGGGAATGAGGAGGCCAAGGGACAGGGTGGGTGGGGACGTAAGTGGGGAAGTCACATGTGGTGAGATCAGTTAGGGAAGTGAGGACAGTGGCAGGGACGTTAGGGTGGGGACATTAAGTGGGGAAGTCACACGTGGTGAGATCGCTTAGGGAAGTGAGGACGGCTGAGGGACAGTGGGGTGGGACGTAAAGTGGGGAAGTCACACAGTGGTGTAGACTCAGTTAGTGGAAGTGAGGATGGCAGGGACAGGGGTGGGGACTGAAGTCGGGGAAGTCACATGGTGGTGAGATCAGTTAGGGAAGTGAGGATGGCCAGGGACAGTGGGTGGGGATGTAAGTGGGGAAGTCACACGGTGGTGAGATCAGTTAGGGAAGTGAGGATGGCCAGGGACAGTGGGTGGGGATCGTAAGTGGGGAAGTCACACGTGGTGAGATCCTTAGGGAAAGTGGGAACCGAAGGGACAATGGGGTGGGGATGTAAGTGGGGAAGTCACACAGTGGGGAGATCAGTTAGGGAAGTGAGGATGGCCAGGGACAGTGGGGGTGGGGACGTAAGTGGGGAAGTCACATGGTGGTGAGATCAGTTAGGGAAGTGAGGATGGCCAAGGGACAGTGGGGTGGGACGTAGTGGGGAAGTCACATGGTGGTGAGTCAGTTAGGGAAAGTGAGGATGCAGCCAAGGGACAGTGGGGGTGGGGATCTTAGTGGGGAAGTCCATGGTGGTGAGATCATTAGGGAACGTGAGGACAGGCCCAGGGACAGTGGGGTGGGACGTAAGTGGGGAATCAGCACAGTGGTGGAGATCAGTTAGGGAAGTGAGGACAGCGAGGGACAGTTAGGGGTGGGGACAGTAAGTGGGGAAGTCACACGTGGTGAGACTCTTAGGGAAGTGAGGAGGCGAGAGGACAGTGGGGGGGGGAACGTAAAGTGGGGAAGTCACACAGTGGTGAGACCAGTTAGGGAAGTGAGGATGGCCAGGGCACAGTGGGGGTGGGGACGTAAGTCGGGAAAGTCACATGGTGGTGAGATCAGATAGGGAAGTGAGGATGGCTGAGGGACAGTGGGGTGGGACGTAAGTGGGGAAGTCACACGTGGTGAGGAATCAGTTAGGGAAGTGAGGAGCAACAGGGTACAGTGGGGGGGGTGAAGTGAAGGGAAAGTCACACGGTGGTGAGGATCAGTGTAGTGGAAGTGAGGATCAGCCAGGACAGAGTGGGGTGGGGATAAATAAGTGGGCAGAAGTCACACAGTGGGGAGATCAGTTAGGGAAGTGAGGATGGCCAGGGACAGTGGGGGTGGGGATGTTAAGTGGGGAAGTCACATGGTGGTGAGATCAGTTAGGGAAGTGAGGATGGCTGAGGGACAGTGGGGGTGGGGACGTAAGTGGGGAAGTCACACGGTGGTGAGATCAGTTAGGGAAGTGAGGATGGCCAGGGACAGTGGGGGTGGGGACGTAAGTGGGGAAGTCACACGTGGTGAGATCAGTTAGGGAAGTGAGGACAGCCAGGGACAGTGGGGGTGGGGACGTAAGTGGGGAAGTCACACGGTGGTGAGATCAGTTAGGGAAGTGAGGACAGCCAGGGACAGTGGGGGTGGGGACGTAAGTGGGGAAGTCACACGGTGGTGAGATCAGTTAGGGAAGTGAGGACAGCCAGGGACAGTGGGGTGGGGACGTAAGTGGGGAAGTCACACGGTGGTGAGATCAGTTAGGGAAGTGAGGATGGCCAGGGACAGTGGGGTGGGGATGTAAGTGGGGAAGTCACATTGTGGTGAGATCAGTTAGGGAAGTGAGGATGGCCAGGGACAGTGGGTGGGGATGTAAGTGGGGAAGTCACATTGTGGTGAGATCAGTTAGGGAAGTGAGGATGGCCAGGGACAGTGGGTGGGGATGTAAGTGGGGAAGTCACATTGTGGTGAGATCAGTTAGGGAAGTGAGGATGGCCAGGGACAGTGGGTGGGGATGTAAGTGGGGAAGTCACATTGTGGTGAGATCAGTTAGGGAAGTGAGGATGGCCAGGGACAGTGGGTGGGGATGTAAGTGGGGAAGTCACATTGTGGTGAGATCAGTTAGGGAAGTGAGGATGGCCAGGGACAGTGGGGTGGGGATGTAAGTGGGGAAGTCACATTGTGGTGAGATCAGTTAGGGAAGTGAGGATGGCCAGGGACAGTGGGGGTGGGGACGTAAGTGGGGAAGTCACACGGTGGGGAGATCAGTTAGGGAAGTGAGGATGGCCAGGCACAGTGGGGTGGGGACGTAAGTGGGGAAGTCACACGGTGGTGAGATCAGTTAGGGAAGTGAGGATGGCCAGGGACAGTGGGGAGGGGACGTAAGTGGGGAAGTCACACGGTGGTGAGATCAGTTAGGGAAGTGAGGACAGCCAGGGACAGTGGGGGTGGGGACATAAGTGGGAAAGTCACAGGGTGGTGAGATCAGTTAGGGAAGTGAGAACAGCCAGGCACAGTGGGGGTGGGGACATAAGTGGGGAAGTCACACAGTGGTGAGATCAATTAGGCCCACAGAGAGGTAGAAGTAATTGGAGCCAGAGTGGAAGCATCATTAAGAATGTAGCTGGGAGCTGGACGCGGTGGCACATGACTTTAATCCTAGCACTGGGAAACCGAGGCAGGATGGCCTGTGGAGTTCAAGGCCAGCTGGTACTATAGTTGTGAGTTCCGGATAGCTGGGGCTACAGGAGTCGAAAAAAAAAAAAAGACGCAAAAAAAAAAAAAAAAAAAACAAAAGGAATGGAAAGCGGCCTGGTTGGCAAGGAAAGGGACACATACCAAAGAGACACTCGCTCTCCACTCTTTAGCTATTGGACTTGTTGTAAGAAATGAACCTCAAAGGGGGGGAGAGATGGACTAGTGGTAAGAGCACCGACTGCACTGTCAGAGACTCATGTTTTAGTTCACCCTAGCAACCCACATGGCAGCTAAGCAATGTCTGTACTCCAATTCCAGGAGAACTCCAGTTCCAGGGGAATCCGAGACCGCCGCTTACTGACCTCCGCAGCATTGCACTACATGGTGCACAAACCTACATGCAGACAGTACATTCATACACATAAAAAAAAAAAAAAATGAACCTCAAGAAATTAGAATTGCCCCAGGAATCTCTGGCAGGGAGGAGGAACTTGTCTCCTAGTGAAAGGTTCTAAAACTTGCAGGACAGGCTTACAGCTGGGACTACACCTAGGTTGGACTGCTTAGTCATGCATATCCTTACATATGGACCCTGAAGGTGGACCTGCATGGGGGTATCAGTTGGATCTCTTTGTCTTCCTAATGAGGCCAGGCCACATTGAATAAATCTCCTTTTTCTGCCTTTGACAATTAATTTGGCTCTCTTAATTGGCCTACTGAGAATGGGTGACTGAACATGGCTTGTCAGGGCCCTGGCTTTGATACTCAAGTTCCTTAATAACAAAGGCTCTCAAACTCAGCTCCAACTCAGCGACACTGGCATTTTGGTGGGGGTGATGTTTTGGGGTGGATGCTTACAGCATCCTTGGTCCCTATTCCCTGGATTCCAGTAACATGCCCATCTTTTACTTGTGTGTATGTATGTGTATATGCATGTTAGTATTCCCATATGCATGTAGGTACCCATGAAGGGAAGAAGAGAGGGTTGGATCCCATGAAGCTGGAGTTATAGGTGGTTGTTAGCCACCCAATGTTGGTGCTAGGAGCTGAACTCCTCTGCAAGAGCCTGAAGTGCTCTTAACCACTGAGCTTTCTAGCCCTCAGCTTAAGGAAATTATTTATTTACTTATTTGTTTCTGTTCATGTGCTTGCATGTGCAAGATTGCATGTCATGACCAACATGTGGAAGTCAAAGGACATCAGACCTGATTCTTTCTTGCCACTATGTGGGTCTCAGAAATCAAACTCAGATCATCAGGCCTGGCCACAGGTAACTTTACCTGATAATTCATCTCATCAGCCCTGGAATTTTATCTGTTACTATCAACATGTCCCTGGTCCAATTCTTTGCTCTGGGACACAAGAACCTAGCTATACCAGACAGTGTCTCCCAGACTCTAATGTAGACTTATGAGAATACGGATTTATGAGAAGAAGGGAAACTGCAATAAACCTGGATCCTGGGTTGGCTTACGCACATGGAAAATATCCACATTTACGACAAGGACTAACTACTTAGTGCTCAATTACTTAGATATACCAATTAAAAGAGGTTTCCTTTATTTAATGAGTTTCATTGCCTAAATTAAAAGAAGTTCTTTTTTTCCCACCTCTTTGATTCATTTGTCATACACAGTGATCCTATTCAGTGGTCTGGAAAACCTAAATTCATAAATCACTGTAGAATCTAGAGTTGTGGGATCAGAGATCTCCCAAGACCTCCTGAAGTGCAGGTAGGTAGGTAGGTAGGAGCTGGGTGCTTCAGCAAGGTGGATTGTTGTTTGACTTAATCTAGTTAATCTAGTTGTCTTTGGCTTGATTGGCTTTTGTGGCTGTGGGGGTGGAGTGGTCCTCCAACCTGGTATAAAAGGTGTGGTTGTGTGAGTCTTGAGATTGGAGATCTCCCAAGACATCCTGAAGCACAGGTACTGGGGTAAGGGCTAAAGAGCACCCCCCGCTCCCAACTGGGATTACCAGGGCATCTGAAAGAGGCAAGCAAAGCAAGCCTTCAAGACAGTGAAGAGGCATTTGGGACTCACATTGGAATACAGGCAAGGAGAAGCCCATATGCTAGGAACACAAAGAAGAGAAAATATGGGAAAGGTGCTGGATAATCCCACACCAAGCTCTACCAATCCTGTGGAAGATTCCTACAGTGGGAGCCCCCTGGGAATGGCCCAGGACACAGATATCAGAAACACAATTGTGAACATACTTAAAGAAATGCAAGATTATAAAGAGCAAATCAAAGAATTAAGAAAAGAGAATGAAGAACTCAAGAAGGAAGTGGAAACACTGAAAAGATCCCATGTTGAAAAAGATAAGGAAGCCAAGCAGTGAAGCAAAGAGCTACAGGAAGGGATTGAGAAGCTCCAAAAGGAAGTAGAAATACTAAAGAAATCAGAAGAGGAAATGAAAAAGGAAATCGAACACTCATCCAATCAAGAGGAAAGGAATGGAAAAAGCCTCAGAAGCAGAATGGAGGAAGCAGAACAAAGAATATCAGACCTGGAAGATAACACAGAACAACTAAAAACCTCAAGTAAAGATTATGAAAAATTTAAAAATACACAAAAGTGGAACAACCAGAATTGTGGGACACTAAGATCAACCTCTGCAATCATAGAGTATTAGAAAAGGAGAAGAATCCAAAAGGAAACATAGAGTATGTGAATCAGATCTTCGAGCAGAATAGATGAGATAGAGAAATTCCCCAAACTAAGAAAAAGACAAACCAATCAAATAGCAATCAAATAGAACTCCAAACAAACAAATCCAAAAAGAACTTCTCCATGCACACATATAGTTAAAATTGCTAAACACCCAAAACAAAGACAAAATCCTTAAAGCCACAAGAAAAACAAACAAAAAGTTAGACTATAAAGGGAAACCATGACACAGAATTGATAGCTGACTTCACGTCTCGCACAAACTATGAAAGCAAGAAGACATCCACATGGAGCACACCATCCACGTGTCAACACTAACAGCGAAACCATACCGATGCCAACCCACGCGCACTTAAACTCACCACTCCAACCAAACCCCCAGCAAAAATAATCAAACATATATAGTTGAAGGAGAGAGAAAAATCTTCCATGACATAAACTAAGATGAAAGAAATACCATGTCCAGAAAACTGCAACCCTTCAGAGAATATTTGAAGCATTACAAAGGACAGAAGAAAGGGCAACCATCCACCAGCACCTCGAAAAAGAGAAAACAATAAAAGCATAACATCAGTAAGCAAAATAAACCCTAAACCAACAACATAACTGATAATTAGGTCAAAGAAAGGAAGCAACACAACTATCAGTCATAACTTAAATATTAAAATGGACAAATTCCCCAATCGAAGCAGACATTGGGAGAATGATTAGGAAACCTAATCCATTCCATAGCTGGCTACAAGAACACATCTTACCTTCAAGGACAGGCAACCACCTTGAAATGAAGGATGGAAAAAATTTCCAAGCAAATAGGGTACCAAAAAGAAAAGCCAGGTGTTGCTATTTTAATATCAAAACAATAACTTCAAGTAAAAAAATCAGAAGAGACAAAGAGGGGCCATACATTTTTATCAAAGACACATTCACCTCAAGAAGATTTCACAGATTATGAATATATAATGCACCAAACTCTGGTTCAGCCAAACTTTAATAAAGACAGATTCTCCAAGACCAACAGAGTCACACACTAACCCATATAACTCATAGTAGGGGATTCAATACCCCCTACTCCTTTGGGATAGGTCAACAGGAACAGAATAAACAGGAGAGACATCTAACTGAACAATATATACATCCAAATGGACTCAACACTCTTAACGAATATCCACGCCTCAAGACCAGAGATTAACTTTCATACTCAGCACCCCACGGAAACTTTCCACAAAATAGACCACATACGGGCACACGGAAGAAACCTTCCAAATCAAAAAGGTTTGAATAATTTCATGCTCCTGTCAGACCACAGGCAATAAAGCTGCAACATCAACCCACGAGACTAAGCCCTACTGCCTGCAAGAAACATGGAGGACTAACAACACACTCCTGAATATGAATGATCAAGGAAGAGATAAAAAGATAAAACACCTGGAACTGAATGACACTGACAATACAACACAACAAACCTATGGGAACGATCTTATAGCAGTACTAAGAGGGGAAGTTATATAGCCTGAGTGCCTACATTAGAAAACAAAAAAAAAAAAAAAAAAAAAAAAACAGAAAGAGACAAGTAAAATCAGATTGGCTAAAAGCACTGCAAATGAACCCTAAAAGAACAGCAAGGAAAAAACAAAATCAGAGCAGAAACAATGAATTAGAAACAAGAAAACAATACATAAAAAATCAATGAATCCAAAAGTTGGTTTTTTAGAGAATAAACAAATAGCCTCTAGTGCAGTAACCAAAAGAAAGAAGGAACAACTCCAAATCATACAATCCTGATGAGAAAAGGAAATATCAAACAGACAAGGAAATACAATCCAAATATCTTTGGAATACTTCAAAAACCTATACTCTAACTAAGTTTGAAAACCAGAAGAAATGGATGATCACCTAATATCCTAGGAATCACCAAAGCCTCACAACAAGAAGAGATAGCAGCTTAAACAGACCCCATAATTTATGAAGGAAATTTAAGATGTAATAAGAAACTCCTGACTAAGAAAAGCCCAGGCCAGACAGTTTTCCTGGCAATTCTAATAAACATTTCTAAAAATAGCTACATTACCTCATATATTACTAAATTGTATAGAAGGATACGAGGGGAATTCTCCCAGCCAATATTCCTTCTATTGAAGCCAGCATCGACTCTATACCAAAAACCAGCAGATAGATACAACTATAAAGATGAATCTATAGTCCATCCTCCGAGATGGAACATGATGCCAATAAATTTCTAAACGAGGATACTGGCAAATCGTAAAACTCACATGAAGAAGATCATCCACCATGACCAACTGTGATTCATACCAGAGATGCAGGGATGGTTCAACATAAACGAAAATCATTAAAGCACATCAATACAGCTCATAAATTGAATTGGAAAAGAAAAAACCATACCATCAGTTTCGAATTTGATGCTGTAATAAGTCCTTGCAAAAATCACAGCATTCCTTCTGAGCTTAAAGTCCTGAGAGGGAATTTGGATTGAGGGATGCATGATCCTCAATGAACAAAGTCCATACAGGAAACCCACAGCCAATATCATCCAAATGGGGAATGATAGAAACATCCCTTTAAAGGTAGGAACTCAGCAAGGCTGCCCCTGTCACCACTCCTCTTTAATATAGTGCTTTGAAACCTTGCTAGAGCAATAAGGCAAGAAAAGGAAATTAAGAGTACTAATTGGAAAGGAGAAGTCAAGATCCCTTTTGCTGATGATACTATTGTTTACATAAGGGATGCTAACATCTCACAAAAACTCCTAGAAATGCATTAACAGCTTCATCAAAGAGGCAGGAAACAAAAATAACCTAAAAAAATCAATGGCCTTTCTTTGCACAAGACACAAGCAACTGGAGAAGGGAATTCACTAGACCTTCCACTCACAATAGCCTCAAAAACAATTAAAAACTACTAGAACAAAATAACAAAAAAAAAAAAAAACAAAAGATTACAAACAAAAATTTAATACCCTGAAAGAAAGACAATGAAGAAGACTCATCAGAAGATATGGAAAACCTCCAGTCAATGGATGGGAAAATTAACAGTTTGTAAAAAAATGTGTCCATGTCTACCCCGACCCAATACTGCTGGATAGATTAACACAACCCAATTAAAATCCTCCAGAGTTTTTCTCAGGCTTTGCGGGAACAAAGTCCATTAATTCTTCATGTTGGAAAAACACAAAACCCCGGAATAGCCAAAAACAACCCTGATTGAAAAGAGCACACAGGGGGCTATTCTCTATCCAGACGCAAATCATTATTATTACAGGACTTTATCCGAGGCTAGTCATATAAAAAACGCAGCCTGGTGCTGGCCACAACAAACACACCTGATGACCAATGGAAACAAGAACTGTAGGTTCCAAACTTAGATCACATCATTTCAGCCACCATATTTACAAGGCCAAAAGACACAATGGAGGAAGACGCAATGCGTAATGGGTGCCATGGCAAAAACAGAGCTCACCACTGTAGAATGATGTAAGAAATTGGAAAAACCCCTACCTTCCACCTGTGACAAAAGTCAACTCCAAGGATTTAGGAGATCCTCGACATGAAACCCCAAGATCTGAATGTTGTGAAGAAACAGTTGGCAGCAGACTACAAGGACATAGGCATAGGAAAGATTCCTAAATCAGACGGCAGTGCACAAGCATAGAGGTCCAACAATGACAATGAGGAAACCTCATAACATCAATTAAAGCTTACTGTTAGCATTCAAAAGAAATCAAGGAAGTGAAGAGAAACCCATACAGAGTGGGGAACCTTCACCACAGAAACATACTGACAAAGCATATATTTCCAGATATTAAAACTATAATGACCCACAAGATTAGCCAAAGGCTGAACAGAGACTTCAAGTGAGAAGAATTAGAGTGTTCCACGAACACTTAAAGAGTATTCAACATCCCACTAATCATTAAGAGAAATCAATCAAAACCATTAAGAGATATCATTACTACCAATAAAGACTGGCATGAGTAAGAAAAACACAATGATACCAAGTGCTGGAGAGGTTGTGGGGAAAAGGGGAACATTCATCAATGCATGTGGATTGGTAAACTCTTACAGCCACTATGGAAAGGATGTGAAGAACACTTTGAAAAGATAACGAAAATGACCTCCACCTGGACCCAGCCATACCATCTTGGGCCATGTATCCTCAAGACTCATCCCACAAAAGAGATAACAGCACAGCATGTTTCAGCTCTCTTACAGATACGCAAGGATCTGGAACCAACCCAAATTGCCCCTTTCAACTATGAGGGAAAGGAGACAATGTTCGGTACATCTACACAATGGAGTTTCTGCAGCATGCAGTAAAGAGACTTCATGAGTCTTGCAAGGGATAATGTCTGATGAGCTAGCAGACTCATACGAGGAAGTATTCACACAGTCCCAGAAAAACAAAAGAGAATCGTATCCTCATATGTGGGTGCTAGTGCCAATGACCTATGTAATATTTCTTGTGCACCGCGCCCCTTGAGCTTTTGTCCAAGCAGCTATTGGAGTAGTATGGCATATTGACAACAATAACAACAACAACAACAACACAACAACCACAGAAAGGAGTGCATCAAAGAACTGACTGAAACAGTGAACTTCTCCTCAAAACAGTCAACTTCCACATGGAGAATATCGAGAAAGACTGAGAAAGAGATGAAAAGCATGTTTGGCAGAATGCATGAGCTCTGGTGGGGTGGGGGGTTGGGGGGACATGGATCTAGATTTGATAATCTTGTACAAAATACATATTAAAAAATAAATGAAAAAAAGAAAAAAAAAGAGGGCTGGAGAGATGGCTCAGTAGTTAAGAGCACCAACTGCTCTTCCAGAGGACCTGGGTTCAATTCCCAGCACCCACATGGCAGCTAAGAACTGCCTTTAAGCCAGGCGTAGTAGCACATGCCTTTAATCCCAGCACTCGGCAGGCAGAGGCAGGCAGATCTCTAGGACTTCAAGGCCAGACTGGTCTTAAAAAAAAAAATAAAAGAATCTTGAGTTGTGGTAGAAACCAGAACCTTGAGAAGTCACCTTGTCTCTGACATGTCTTTGGGCAAGGAAGGCCTGTTTGTGACAGGACACTCAAGGAAACAGTCACCTTTTATGTGTGTAGGTGTGTATATGTCTGTATATTCATGTTTGTGTATGTCAGTACACATGCATCCAGGGACACATGTACATGTATGCACATGTATGTACATGGGGAGACAGGACAACATTGAGTGTCATCCCTCAGATTCCATCCACCTTATTTTTTGAGACAGTCTCTCACTGGCCTGGAATGCACCGAATAGGCTAAGCTGGCTGACCAGCAAGCCTCAGGGCTCTGCCTGTCTCCCCTGGCCCCGGTGATGAGATTACATGCCTGTACCCCTGTGCTCAGCTTTTTATATCAGTTCTAGAGATCAAACTCAGGTCCTATGCTTAAGTGGCAAGCTCTTTACTGAATGAGCTAACTCCCTAGAACCCAGAGTTATTTTGTTGCTATGTTAAATAACAGGTTGATGTCAATTATCTCATAAGAGAAGTCGGAGCATTATCAGCATATAAAACATAATTGATGCTTTCAGGATGTTTAAAGGAACACCGAAATGGAACAACTGATATTATTTGGAAAGTAACTCGTCAGTGCTATGCAATAGTAAAGACCGCTTGGGCCAGACAGGTTGGCCCCAAGAACATTTGCAGTACTTATAGCTTCCTAGTGGGGACTCCTGCTCCCCCTCTACCACCTCCCCGCGTGATTCATCAAGCTGGTAACTTCAGAGCCGCCTCACCTCCCAGTTCTCCTCTGACTGGGCAAAAGCAGTCACCTGACCAAAGCATAATCAGGTTTTTATACTATGGCAAAATCTTGGAGAAACAAAGACTTCGGTGATCATCTGGACCAACCAGACAGGAAGAAAATGTGTCTAATAAAACACTGATCCTAGTGAGGCCTATCCTGCCTGTAGCCCATGGGCCCAGATTAGCTAAACCCGACACAAAACTGTAAACATATCTGAAAGATGAGATTTTTGTTTTGTTTTGTTTTCTTTTTTTTAATCACTTCTTTAATTTTTTTCCATTTTTTAATAATAAGTAATAATTTATGAGTACAAGCATCCTTCATGTAAAACCAATTTGCAAGCAGTTGTGCCCAAACCCACACAGCCCAAGGGATCCACCATCCAGCTGGCCAGGCTTGTATGTTCAATCAAGTTGATCAAATAAGTGTCCAGACTATATTGCTGTAGTTTCACCATTCGCCCCAATTGCAGCCCTTACATTCTACCACACCCCCTCTTCTGCAGATTGTTCCCTAGGATTAGAAAAGGGGCACAGGTGGTCGAGAAGCAAAACAGTCTACTTTCTCTGGAGCTGTTGTTTTGGACTCTGGTCAATTCTGGCTGTTTCCTTTCATGGGCTGACAGTTTGTCCAGGAATAACCTTTCAATCCTACTGATGAAGCACAAGCAATTATATATATAGGTATTTAAATAGTACTAATTGTTATGGTAGGTTACTTTGGTATAGACACAGATGTTTGGATGGTATGTTAATCCATGAATTAAGTTTTTTTCTGTAAAATATGACAGGGTCTTACTGTGGCTTATAACATCTCCTAACCACTAGAGGATGTAAGCTTGTGGCATCAACCGCGGGTTATTCCTCCAAGGAGAGAGCTAATAGGCAATTAGATTTTTTTTTTCTTCTTAGTTTTATTGTGTTCTTAGAATTTTTTTTTTATTGATGCTTTGTGTATTTCATACAACATTTTCCAATTCAGTTCGGCATATATCCCCCCCCTTTCCCCCCCCCACCCCCACCCCTAACCCATCCCGATCATGCATTCTGCCATAAGTTTCTGCATCTTTCTCTGCTTTTTTGTTTTGTTTTTTTTTTTCATTTTTTTTAACAATAAGTGATAATTTGTGAGTACAGCATCCTTCATGTAAAAACCAATTTGCAAGCAGTGTGTCCAAACCACACACAGCTCATGGGTCCCACCATCCACCAGGGGGGGCTTTGTATGTTCAATCACGTTGATCAAATGAGTGTCCAGTCTATATTTTTGTAGTTCACCATTAACCCCAATCGAAGCCCTTACATTCTACCCACGCCCCCTCTTCCGGCAGATTGTTCCCTAGGCTTAGAAAAGGGGCACAGGTGGATGAGAAGCAAAACACTCAACTTTCTCTGGAGCTGATGTCTTGGTCTCTAGTCATTCTGGCTGTTTTCTTTCATGGGCTGCCAGCTGTCCAGGCATAACCTTTCGATCCTACTGATGAAGCACATGCAATTAGATATTTAGGTATTAAACAGTATAATATATAGCCTTCGATCCTACTAATGAAGCACACACAATTAGATAAAAAAAATAAATAAAATTTTTTTTACTTTTTTTTTATTATTATTATTTATCTTTGTATGTGTATGAATGTACTGTCTGCATGTAGGTCTGTGCACCCGTGTCGTGCAATGCCGCGGAGGTCAGAAGAGGGTCTCGGATTCCCCTGGAACTGGAGTTCTCCTGGAACTGGAGTTACGGACGGTTGTTAGCCGCCATGTGGGTGCTGGGGATCGAACCCGGGTCCTCTGCAAGAGCGTCGGTGCTCTTAACCGCTAGGCTATCTCTCCAGTCCCGATATATAGGTATTTAAACAGTACTAATTGTTATGGTAGGTTTCTTTTAGGCAATTAGATTTTTTAATAGTTGTTTTGAACTCCGTTAATGTATTTTTTTTTTACAGTTTACACATTTAAAGTATTTTTACAATGTTTTATTATCATGTTTAGTCATACATAAGGGGTTTCATGATGGCATTCTCGTGATGTGCACATTTCGATCATATTCACCCCCACTGTGCTTTCTTGTCTAGTTTCCCTGACTCCCACTGACCTTCCTCTTCTCTACTAGCCCCCCTTCTACTTTCTTTTTTATTGGAAGATCTATTTTTAGTGCTGTTTGGGGAAGTTTTTTTGGAAACTTTGATGGACATGGATTGTAACTGGCCTGGCAGAAGTGAGGATATTCTAAAGGGACCCTTGTGTTTCTCAGATTTATCAGACTAATCAAACAATGGACACTCGAAGTGGCAATTTCTCCAGAAATCTCATGCTGGAAGGAAAAGGCACCACCCAGAGGGGAAACTTGCCACTTTGAAGGAGATTTCACACAGTTGTAACAATTTGTCAGACCACCTTTAAGGAGAGTTTGGGGGCAGACAATGACATCAGTGGCAGGTGGGACCAGGCATTTGACCAGGACTGCTTAGATGTTTATTAAAATTTTAGTCTCACTTCAAGACTCTGAAGATAGATTTGTGAGAGTTGGCTGCAGCTCTTTGTCGCTCTTCCCAGTGTGGCCACTTGAATGGATCTCCCTTTTCTGTTTTCCACCATTAATTTGGCTCTTTTATTTGGCTTATTGAGGACAGGTGGCTGAACCTGGCTTGGAACACAGGCTGTGACCACCGAGTTTTATCCCAAGACTTCTATGAGAGGGCCTTTGATGGTGATGACCTGGTTCCATTCCCAGTCGTGTTCTGTGCTCTCCAAACTACCAAATTATTAAAAAATCATATCACAAGCTCGTGTTGTTCCAGCCGCCATGCCTTCCCCACCACAGTGAACTAACAGATCCTAAAACTGTGAGCCCAAACCCTTCCTCCCTTAAGTTATTTCTGTTGGATATTTTGTCATAGCTACAAGAAAACTAGCATATATATATATATCTCCCTTCAATGCTGGATGCACAGAGAGGAAAGTAAGATTGATTCTTTGCTCCCACAGGGGAGGAAAAAAATTCCACATGAACACGAATGTAATTCAAGGTGATGCTGCTGTTATAAATGTCCTGAGAGTTTACCTTGAGGAGAGGAGAAAGAAGACTGTTTCCTACAGAGATGAGCGCATACAAAGTCTTGTGGGTGCAGAGTCATGGCCAGTTTGGTAATCAGCAACCAGTGCACTATAGGAAAGCATAGAACAAAGGCTCAGGGAAGTATCAGAGATGGAGTGGATAGGGCCAGAAAACAATGGGCCATAATGTACCAGTTCTGGAAGAAGTTAAGGTATTCTGAAGAGACAACCATACCCCTCCTTTTGGGTATCAAACTACTGAAACAGGAGTCTCCTGGGAGTTAGAATTCTCCAGGAATCTCTTGCTTGGAGAAGGAAAAGGATGAAACTTGGTGCCAGCCACAAGAGAACCTGTCTCTTGAAAAGATATTTCATATAGTTCTGACAACATGTCAAACCATCTTATAGGAGCCAGGACAATGATGGGTGGGCCCACCCCTTGACCAGGATTCCTCACCCTCTATTTAAACCTAAACCTCAGTAGGGCTCCAAAGGTTGACTAGGGTGAGGAGGAGTCTTGCGCCTTCATTAGTTCTTCTCAACATGGCCACATTGAATAGACCTTTTTCTCTTTTTACTTTTACTGTGTCTAAATGGCCAATCCCAGCTTCTTAGGGCTGCCGAGCCTGGGCTCTGACCCTACCAACTTCATTGAAAATGTCAGAAGCTTCCAAATTTTCTCGGATTGTTGCTTTCTGAGTGTATTGGTTATTTTTTCATGCCAAGAGGGTAAAAGAATATCTATTTATTAAGTATTTGTGTCCAAACAGACTAATAAGTATTTATGCCCTAATATAAACTTTCAAGAAAAAATGCTTAAATTGAAAGAAAAGCTAGCATTATTTCATTCTTAGTCACAATTACTAGCAGATATGTACTCTGTTAGGCACACTGTGTTTTATCAAACTTTAGAATCAGGTTGGAAACCACTGCCCTCATTTCTGTTCCACATTGAATTTTGGGTGATGCTTCTTTTTATCGTATCAACCACCAAAATCCCAGCTTTGTAAAAACATGAAGTTATCAAAAGGAAGGTATCTGGGTCAGGGATGAACTGTAAACTACCTTAGGCTAGTGGTTTCTGCAGGAGCCCCCGGTGCCAGTGACACTGCCCTTCCCTCAAAACCACAAAATATCCTGGTAGCACAATGGAGTTGCCTGGATTCCTTCCAGGCACCCTAGTATGAGTGTGGCTATAATGTAGACCGTGGTCTCTAAGAGGAACATAGGAAATGTATCTGCAAAACTTAAAGCTTAGAGTTAGTAAGAGGATGGAAAGCAATTGTTTGAACTGTTAGTGAAGGATAGAGGAAATTCTGGTGTATGCGTGTGTATGCATATATGTGCGTGTTTGTATATGTGTATATGTGTGTATGACATGTACATGTATGATGCATGTATGATGCGTGTATGCATGACATGTATGTCTATGTGTGCTCATGTGTGTATGTGTGCAGAAGTTTTCATGGGAGGGGAACATGTATGCACAGCCTGTGTTGAAGTCATAGGATAACCTCAGGTGTTGGTCCTTGATTTCTCCCTTGTTTGACACAGATACCTTGTCATTTACTTGGTACACTAGGCTAGCTAGCTCTCAGTCTTCCAGGGATTCTCCTGTCCTTGCCTCTTGTCTCATCACAGGAGTGCTGGCATCATGGACACATTCTACTGTGCCAGCTGTACATAGACTCTGTGCATTTGAACTCAGCCCTCATGCATGCACAATAAGCTCTTTACCCACAGAGGCTTCTCCCCAGTCTAAGATTCATAGATATATGTAAGGTGGAAGAGGAAGAAGTGGAATGTTTAAAGAAAAAGTTAATGGAAAGAAGATATTGTACGCTGAGAGATCATTAATCCTGTTAGTAATTTCTAGCCTTGGACATGGAGAGCCATATTTGAGTTGAAGGAGTATCTGGAGCCACATCACCCATCTCCTAGGTCTGAGGATGTTCATTCTGGCTAGTCATTAAGCCCATCTTTTTCTGTTATTTTGGTGGTGGTGCAGTGCGTGTGCACGCGCATTGGGGGAGTACATATATGTTATGGAGGTTACGAGCTTATCTCATTGGTGTCTTTCTCCATTACTGTCCAGCTTAGGTTTGGACAGGGGGTCTCTTACTGACCCTGTAGCTCCCAATTCAGCTAGACTGTCTGGCCAGTGAGCTCCAGACATCTTCCTGTCTCCTATTTAACACTGGGATTACAGGTACATATACAGCCGGTCTTTTTACACAGGCTCTGGGGATTGAACGCAGGCCTTCACACTTGCTCAGCAATAATACATTTCCAGCCTCTTCTAACTCTCTGAAATCCCAATCCTTGGCTTTCTGTAAATTCTTAATCAAATTCCAGGTTTTCCAAATGGCTGTAGCAGCAACAACTGTCAAAGGAGACAGAAGAAATGAGGAAAAAAGAGAAAGAGAAACTTGGCAAGCAGCAAAAGACACAACTTACCCATAATGGAAAGACCCCCTTGGGGAGAGAGATCAAGGAGCAAATGAGTGTCCCTTAGCCACAGGAGACTGGAAACAGTCAAAGGAGCTGGGACAGGAGAGGAAAGGAGAATGGGGCTGGAGAGAGAAAGGAGCTTTTTCTGTCACTCACAGAGTGGTGACATTATCCTGCTCCCTGGCCTCAGTGCCTCTAACAAGAATTGTGTTTCTAGGCTGCCTGAGGAATGGGGAGAGACACGGAAGCACAGGCAGCTGGCTGCATGGGGTGATTAGAAAGCCACAGAACTATCCAGCCCTCAGCCAAAAATAACCTACTGATGGGCCTGCCCCCAAGTCTGCCTGCAAGGCTCGCCACTGTCCTCATGGAGTTGGAACACTGAGTCTCCAGGGTTCCTTTGTTATAACAGAAAGGTGTTATTCTGGAAGGATAAAGCATTAACCTATCATCTGTTAGTAAAATCAAGTGTATTGTTATCTAATAATGTATTTGAATAAATATATTATGATCTATTGCTATAGGCCAAAATTTAGTGGCTTAAGACAATGAACATTTACTGGTTAGGGATTCAGGAAGCTTAGCTGGTGGTTGTGGTTCAGGTCTCCCATAGGATGTGGTTAAGATGCCACCTAGGGCTATAATTTTCTGAAAGCTTGATCTGTTCCGTTTCTAAGATTGTAGACCCAGGTAGGTCTTGGCACAGAGTTGTCAAGAGTGCGCAGTTCTCGAGGGAGAGGAAAGGAGAGGGTAATGCCTCTTATGACCTGTGACTTGAAGTTACATACTCTCACTTCTGACATAGGCTATTGTTACTGTAGGACAAAGTCACTAAATCTAGCTTGTATTTAAATTTAAAGGAGGGTATTAAAGTCCATCTTCAGTTGAAGAGTACTAAAGAATTTATAAATATGTTTAAAACCTACCATTAGCTAATTACCTAACAACCTTGAAAGGATGGAAAATGAAATAGGCAAGGATATATATATATATATATATATATATATATAATGAGAAACAGGGTCACATGTATCCCAGGCTGTCCTCAAATTCCCTATTTAGCTGAGGATGACCTTGACCTTGATCGTCCTGTCTCTACCTCCTGAATACTGAGACTTCAGGTATGTTCTACTACACTTGGGAGTTTCTTCCATTTTGCATGTACACCATTACTTTTACAGAGAGAGAAAGAGAGAGAGAGAGAGAGAGAGAGAGAGAGAGAGAGAGAGAGAGAAAGAAGAAGAAGTAAAGAGGAGAGGAGGAGAAGTGGAGAAAGAGGAGGAGGATGAGGAAGAGGAAGAGGAGGAAAGGATGAGAAGGAAGAGGAGGAGGAGGAAGAGGAAAGAAGAGGCAAAAAGAATAAAACATAAACCAACAGTCCCATCACCTACCTGCAGAGGGGGACAGTAAAGAAAGATGGAAGGCTGGATGTGGGCATGGCCGTCTTCCTGCCTCTGGCCTCCTTCAGACTCCTGTTCCAGTCCAGTCAGGAGTCCTGTTACCCCAGGCCACAACGTCCTTGCCTGGTGCCACCAGCCTGAGCTCAGACTCATGGCAAGGAAAAGACTGGGACAGAAGCTTCAGTCAGCCGGCCGTGGTGGCGCATGCCTTCAATCCTAGCACTTGGGAGGCAGAGTCAGGCGGATCTTTGAGAGTTCAAGGCCAGCCCGGTCTACAGAGTGAGTTCCAGGACAGCTGGGGCTACAGGGAGACCCTGTCTCAAAAAGACCAAAAAAATAAAATAAAGAAAAAGGAGAAGGCCAGCCTTGTGGTGCAACCGTAGTGCGTCTGACTCCAGATCAGAAGGTTGTGTGTTCAAATCACGTTGGGGTCAGCTTGTTTCTAGCCAGGCGTGGTAGTGCACACCTTTAATTCTAGCACTTGGGAGGCAGAGGCAGGCAGTTCTCTGTGAGTTCAAGGCCAGCCTGGTCTACAGAGTGAGTTCCAGGACAGCCAGAGCTACAGGGATTCCCTGTCTTTAAAAAAAAGAAAAGAAAAGAAAAAGGAGAAACTGCCTCCCTGCCGACAGTGCCATACTGGAGGCAGCCCTTCTTTAAATAAATGGCAAGACACAAACTTCACACCCTTCCTTCCAAGCACCTAGTGGGGACCTCTTGAACAGGTCCCCACTCCTCTTTCCCAGGGGGAGTGTGCATGGTGTGTGTGTGTGTGGAGGTGACAGAGGACAGCCTCAAGTATCAGCTCTCACCTCCCACCCTGTCTGAGAAGGTTTCTTTTCCAGGGCTGCATACACCACTTTTGAGGATCTCTCCTGTCTCTGCCATAGGAGTTCTAGGAAAACAGATGAACTACTTTGTTAGATTTTACATGGCTTCTAGGGATTTGAATTTGGATTCTTATGCTTGTAGAGCAAACACTTTATACACTAAACCATCTACCCAACTTCATTCCTTTCATTTCAAAAAAAAAAACAAAAACAAAAACAAAAACAAAAAACCCGTTTATTTTGTATGTGGAGGGGAGGGCCATGTGTATGGAGGTCAGAGGACAACTTGTGGGAATCAAGTCTCTCCTTCTACCATCTGGGTCCTGAAGACTGAACTCAGGTCATCAGGCTTGGTGGCAAGTGCCTTTACCTGTAGATCCTAGAATGAAACCGAGAATACAATTGGAGAAACAAATATAATTAAAGTCAGTTACACATAGTTGCCACTAGGTTACTTGCTAGTTTGTAACAACTGCAAAGGACCTCTCCATGATTTGAGAAACTCACCCCACATGTCACTCAAGCACCAACACCTATCATGAGGTGTCTAGACTATGAAAGACTGAGGTCACTTTTCTGACCCAGAAGAACTCCTTTCTGCTCTGGAGCCAACTCCACCCTCATGCCTCACAGTGCTCCATCTCATACTCTCACTTGCTTACTTGTTTACTATTCTCTCCACATCCTTAGACTAGAAGCTCAGTTGTGGTAAGAGAATTTGTCATTTTTTTATCCTAGTATCCCAGTTCCCGAGACTGTGTGGTTCACTGCAGACATTTGGCAAGTATTGCTGACAGAATGAAGATATAGGAAACCTTAAATGCATATCATCCAGTTCCAACTATATGACAAACAGGAAAAGGGAAAACCTCAGAGACAGGAATACGATCAGAGGGTTCAGGCTGTGGATGTGGCTCAGGGGGTATAGTGCTTGTCTAGGGTCATGAGACCCTGGGATCCATCCTCAGCACTGAATAAACTGAGCGAGGGGGCTCACATCTGTAATCCTAGCACTTGGCAGGTGGAGGCAGGAAGCTCAGAAGATCAAGGTCAAGAGATGGGGATGTCACTCCATGACAAGGCACTTGTTGAGCATGCACAAAACCCTGGGTTCCATCACTAGTACATCAAGATAGGCAGACAAAATCTGTGATCAAGGGGGGCATGGTGGTTGACAGTGGTTGACTGTGCCTGTTACTCTTGCAGAGGGACCCAAATTTGATTCCTAGCACCAACACTGGGCAGCTCACAGCCAAATATAGCTCTAGCTTCAGTGGCTCCTATACCTTCTTCTGACCTCTGAGAGCACTACACACATAGATGTATGCACACATGTGTACACAATACATACATATGAATTTTTAAGAAGATCCATGGTTGTCATGGATTGAGAGAAGGGAGGGAGGAATCAATAGCCCACAGAGGATTTATACAGTGATAAGCTGTTCTATAGACGCTATAATGGTACATGGATGTGTATAAATGTCACCACCCATTTGTCTAAATCCATAGAATGCACAGCATGAGAGTGACCCTTAGTGTAACCCGTGCTCTTGTGTGGCTAATGGCGTTATGAGTGAAGGTTCTGAGTAGGAACAAATGTCCTTCTCTGGCAAGGGGATGGCAGGCAGTAGGACAACTATGCCTAGAATTCTTGAGTCAGGTGTAGTGGCACACACCTTTCATCCCAGCACTCAGGAGGCAGAGGCAGATGGATATCTGTGAGTTCAAGGCCAGTCTGGTCTACATAGCAAGCTCTAGGCCAGTTGGGGCTAAAGAGAGACCCTGTCCATGAGCCAGGCGTGGTGGCGCATGCCTTTAATCCTAGCACTTGGGAGGCAGAGGCAGGCGGATCTTTGTGAGTTCAAAGCCAGCCTGGTCTACAGAGTAGTTCCAGACAGCTGGGGCCTACAGGGAGACCCTAATCATCGAAAAGACCAAAAAAAAAAAAAAAAAAAAAAAAAAAGAGACCCTGTCCTAAAAAGACCAAAATAAATAAATGAGTAAATAAATAAGAATTCTTATTGTTCTATAGCTAAGGATGACCTTGACCTTGTACTCCTAGTCCTTCCTTCCATGTCCAACTTTCAAGTGGTGGGATTCCTGGTGAGCGCTCTGTCCTGCAGCAGCCAAGGAGGACCCTTCATGTCTCAGGGATCTTGACTTGGTTAGAATGGGATCCTTGGCTTTGATGCAGAAATGAACTTCAAGATGAGACAGTGTGAAGCAGAGTTGGGGTTTATTAAAAGATATTTGGGGGCTGTAGAGATGGGTTGGTGGTTAAAGTGTTCAGTGCAGAAGCATTAAGACTAGAGTTTGAAGCCCCAGAACCCACATAAACATTGGGGGTGGATATGAGGGTCAAATACTCATAGGGAAGGGAGATGTGCACACATGTGTACACAATACATACATATAAATTTTTAAGAGAATCCATGGTTGTCATGGATTGAGAGAAGGGAGAGAGGAATCAATAGCCCACAAAGGATTTATACAGTGATACAGCTGTTCTGTAGACACTATAGTGGTACATGGATGTGTATAAATGTTACTACCCATTTGTCTAAATCCATAGAATGTACAGCACAATCCCTAGAGTAAGCAGGCTAACAAGAGTAGCCATATCAGTGAGCTCTGGCTTTAAGAGAACCTGCCTCAATGACTAAGGTGAAAGAGAGATGGAGGATGACTCCTGACATCAAACTCAGGTCTTTACACACATACATACACACACACATACCAGTATATATACATACATGCAGACTGTATACACATGTATTCCTACACACACACATGCACATGAAAATGGAAAAATGATATTTTGAATGGATTTTTAAGTACAAGAATTAATAGAAAAGAGATCTTGGGAAGATGATACACCTCTGAGAGCAGGGGTGTGGGATCACTGGTGACTTTATATTGGATTTTTGGAAACTTTGGGGGTTCATTGATCAGTATATTTCTTTTGTGAGAATGCACATGTGTATACATGTAGATAGGTGCTTGTGCACATTTGTGCTCATGTACCTGGAGGCCAGAGGACAATCTCAGATATTGGCTTTGGGTGACATGTATGCTTATGTATCTGGAGGTCAGAGGACAATCTCAGATATTGATCTTTGGGTGACATCACTCTTTATTTTTTGTATTTTTTGGAGATAGGGTCTGCCCATAGTCCCACTGACCTAGAACTCACTATGCAGACCAGACTAGCCTCAGTCTCACAGAAATTTGCCTCTGTCTGCCTCCCGAGTGCTGGGATTAAAGGCATTCACCACTACACTGGCCACCACCGTTCCTTTTTAAACTATAGGCTAGGCTGGCTGGCAGCAGACCCCAAGGATTTGTCTGTCTCCACCTCCCCACTTCTGGGATTATAAGTATGAGACAGCTTGCTTGACTTTTTAACAAATGAACTCAGGTTCTTGTGCTTGCTTGTGGGGCAAGCATTTTTTTTTTTTTTTGACTGAACCATCTCCCCAGCCCTGTTCACTGGCTATCTAAGGGACTCCCCCCCCACCCATTTTCCTTTTCAATAAATGAGACTGTGGTGGTTTGAAACAGAATGTCCCCCATAGGCTCCAAATATCTGGTTGTTTTGTTCCCAGTTGGTGGAATAGTTTTGGGAGTTCTTAGAAGGTGTAGTCTTGCTGGTGGACTATAATCCCCCTGAAACGGCCAACTGTAAGCTCAAACAAACTCCTTCTTTCATAAATTCCCTTGGTCATGGTGTTTCTTTTCTTTTCTTTTTTTTTTTCCTTACATTTTATTTTATTTTATTTTATTTTTTAAATTAGTTTTTTATTGATGCTTTGTGCATTTCATACATTTTTTCCAATTCAGTTCAGGCTTATTTCCCTTTCCCTCCCCCCCCCCCCCCTCCCCGATCATTCCTTCCGCCATAACTGTCCTGCATCTTTCTCTCAGTTTTTTTTTTCATTTTTAGCTATAAGTGATAATCCATGAGTACAAGCATCCTTCATGCAAAACCTATCTGCAGGCTGTTGTGCCCAAACACCTACAGCCTGTTTCTAATTGGTACCAGAGAGTAGGTTGTTGGTTGTGAAGAATCTGACCATGTAGGTTTTTGGAGGAATGTGGAAAATCTTATAAGTTTGGGCTAGTAAAGTAGTTGATTGCATTAAGTAAATGGGTCATTCCAGTAGTAGCTTCAAGAAAGTATTGTGAAAAATGCAGCTCCAGAGGGAAATAAGGACACAAGCAGCAATTGGAATATTTGGCAAAGAGTCTGGCTGGAGTCTGCCCATGGTTGGGGGGAGGGACGCTTGCCTGAGACTAAGTTGAAAAGCAAGGGAGTAATTTCTTTCTTTGTTGGAGACTATTTCAAGATAGCCTAACATAGAAATGGTGGCGTGGCTATTAATGGTGAATATTATGCAAATGTACAATGAAAAAGAGCAAACCCAAATGGAGCAGAAAGAAACATAGAACATACAGTTTGGATTGAAAAAGAACATTGGTCTTGTACAAAAAATATATGTAATAAAAAAAAAGAAAAAAAAAAAAGAAAGAGCATTGGGAAGATTAATGTTGGAGCCAAGGCATGTTGCCAAAGGAGAGGATCCCTTTGATAAAGAGATTAAAGTGATTAAGGACTGCCTAGGGATTTGCATGTAAACAATGGAAAAAGTACCTACAGAGCAAGACCACACCCAGCTAAGCCTCCAACTTGTGAAATGAAAATGCTGCTAGGGTTCTCTACTCCTAGAAAGCCACTGCACAGGAAAGCGTAGCATGTGGAGGAAGCAGGCCAGGCTCCATCCCAAACCTGTATCCAGCCTTGGCAGTGTCATTCACAGAGTGCTGGGTTTAGAGTCATAAAAGATGCAAGAGTAAAGTGGTCATTGCTTCTTCCTCCATGGTTTCAGAGAGCTGCCTAGGCCAGGCTGAGTGCAGCAGAGGTGTCACTTCATGAAGAAGCCCCTGATAGGTCATTGCCTGATGCTGTGAAGGTGAAGCCTGGTTGGCAGTGGAGACCCAAAGAAGACATTCCACATGCCAGAGCAATGAGGCATTTGCCACGGAGAGCTGCATACACATTTTGTGCAACACACATTGCTTTCTTGGGTACCAGCCCAAGAAAGCAATGTGTGTTGCACAAAAAGTTGGAGAAGTTGAGCCATCTAAGCCCTTTGGAAGTAAAGGCTCAGAAATCAGGCATGGAGCTACTGGACTTGGTGTTTTCCCTGCTGGTTTTGTTTTTGTTTTGGTCCAGTATTTCCTCACTATGCCTCTATACCTCCCTTTTAGAATGGGAATGTGTATTTGGTTCCTGTATGTCGGGAGTGGGTAATTTGTCTTTTGATTTTACAGTTAAGAGATTGTCCCCAGTCTCAGAAGAGACTTGTGGACTTTTGAATAATGTTGAGACTGGTAGAGACTATGGAGACTTTTAAGGTTGGACTAAATGCATTTTGCATTTTATATGGTCATGAGCCTATGGGGGCCAGGGAGTAGAATGTGGTGGTTTGAGTGAGACTGTCCCCCATAGGCTCCAAGTATCTGGATATTTTGTTCCCTGTTGGTGGAGTTGTTTGGGGAGGCCTTAGAAGAAGTGGCCTTGCTGGAGAAAGTTCCTGGGGGCAGGCTTAGAGAGTTCTTAAGCCTTGCCAAATATCTGCTTCCTCTGCCTGTTTGAAGATGTGAGCCTGTGCTTTCTGCTCCTGTTCAGACACCGCACCTCCTGCCACCATGCCTCCTTGCCATGGTGGACTCTAATTCCTCTGGAACAGTCAACCCTAATCTCAAATAAACTCCTCCTTTTATAAGTCCCCTTGGTCATGGTGTTTCTATCACAGGAACAGAAAAGTGACTAATACAGATTGTAAGGGGCCTCCAGGGTAATTTGGGTGAGATTGTAATCTGATAAGGCAAAGTCAGAAGCTACTAACTACACAGGGGTTTCTGATGAGAGTCCTAAAAAATGACAGGTTTTCATCTTGGGAGAAAAGCCTTAAGCAGTTGTTAATTGTATTGGAATTCCTGATTCTCAGCAGAAAAGAGGCTTTTCATTCAGACTCCAAGGTGAGTCTCCCTTCCAACATCTCAATAGTATCCCCTGTCTCTCATCCTGCCATCCCCCAGAACTTCCTCAGCCAGCCAGCTCCAGGCCCACCTGGGTGGCTCCTCATCTCAAAACCTGTTCTTTGGTACAAAAATACATAGCATTCCATGAGGAAGTCCTGATTCCAGCGAAGCAGGCACATAGATCATACATAATAACAGTGTGGGATAGCAAAAGCTCAAGTGTGCAACTAATTACAGCTGAGAAGCAGATGGCCTCATCCTCCTGGAATATTCAAGGAAAAATTCTGCTGAAGGCAGCTGGGTGAGGGCTCCTGGGGCCCAGGGCAGAGGGAAGAAAGGCAGACTTTAATTCTCATAGCATCCCTCCTCCCTGTTCTTCCACAGTTTCCTGTCATTTGCATGTCAGAGCAACAGCCACAAGCAAAGGGAAAACCCCTCATTTGCCCCCTTTTGGCAACTTGAAATATCAAATGTACTACAGGCCTGTATCTGAGTCCCAGGGCCCCTGCTGAAGCATTCAAATTCTTGTGTTTCATGACAAGGAGTCCAGGTTAGAAATAGAAAGAGACACAGTTTATTAAGAAAGAGAATTAAGAATACCATGGTAAGAAATACAAGAAATAGAAATAGATACAGCTTATTAAGAAAGAAACTTCACAGGAGGAAACACATGCCTGGTACTGTAAATCTGGCCAAGAACCCATGGTTAGGGAGCACATATGCCCTAGAGATGAATCTACTGCCTCTATTTTGCTAAATAGCCATACTATCAAATTGCCCTCCCAATTTGAATCTCTGCCATAGTGCAACTCTTATTGGAGAAGTTTCTTTTGCAATGGGCTGGTTAATGTGTTGTGTGAACTTCTAGAGATCAGGAGACCAACAGCAGGTCCAGGGGAAGAAGAGCAAATTATTCATGCTGGTGGGCTGACAGGTCACTCCGTCATAGCTCCAGCCCCCAGCTCAAGCTTTTAGGGGAATTTATAGTCAACTCATATTCGGGAAGGAGTTTAAACAAGCAAGTAGTGTATACTGGTAATTAAGCAAGTGGCTACACATAAACACACGGTTACAGATCACAAGAATGTAGAAGTTTGGAAAAACAAGATTTCAATGGTCTGGTTAAAAAAAAGAAAAAGGTCCATTCTCGTCAACTTTCCTCATTCTTTTCTTCTTTCTTTTTTTAAAATTTTATATATTTCTTTTTTAATTTTTTTTTATATTTTATTTATTTATGTGTATGAATGTACTGTCTGCATGTAGGTCTGTGCACCCGTGTTGTACAATGCTGCAGAGGTCAGAAGAGGGTGTCAGATTCCCCTGGAACTGGAGTTCTCCCGGAATTGGTGTTACAGACGGTTCTCAGCCACCATGTGGGTGCTGGAGATCGAACCTGGGTCCTCTGTAAGAGCGGTTGGTGCTCTTAACCACTAGGCCATCTCTCTAGCCCTTCTTATTTCTTTCTATCTCATCTTGAGGACTTCCATGGTCCAAAGTTCTTAGAATCCAAAGTTCTTAGCAACCGTTTTATTGTCAATGAGTTTTATTGCCATCACAAATACAGAAGCTCACAGCCAGTCAAAATGCAAGAAGTAAATGTCTGTGCAGTGCTCACCACAAATGGAACATCTATAGCACATTTAAGCTGATGGGGTGAAAAAATCAAGAGCAGGAGGTCAGGGAGGCTGTATCTTCTGGACACGACAGGACTGCTGCACTAATCAACTCCTCAGGAGCTCTGAGTGCCTACACAAGATCACAAGCTTGAGGAGGGGACAGCTCGTGTGCTTTCACCTCTAACTAAAGAGCTATTGACAGTTGATAGCTGCCTGAGAAAGGAGAGTCAGTTTTAAAGGTGGGGTCCGGGTTAGGTCTACCCTTCTCCACATGCTCCACACCCTTGATTATATGAACAGTACAAACTGGGCTTATGGGTAACTTGTTTTTTTAAGAGGGAGAACAGGAAGTTGAGAGGGGGTTGAGGTGGGAGGTGGGGGTAGATTTGGGAGGAGTCAGAGGAAGGAGTAGGGGTGAATATGATCAAAATATATTATCTGCATGTATGAAATTCTCAAAGAAGTTATACAAATATTACATTTTTAAAAAGAAAGAAGAAATAGAAATAAAGGCAGTTTATTAGAACAGGGAAGGCAGTCCTGAGGATAAGTGGGTTAATGAGCTGAGGCACTCTGCCCTCATCGGTCATTTACATAGACCTTCCTTCCTCATGCTTATGTATAGGGTGGGCTTTTCTTGAGCATGCTCTGGTGGTTGTGTGAAGCCCAGGTAGGAAAGGGCTTCCAGCCTCTTGTTGCCTATTTATATTTGTTAATTGGATGTAGTTTTCTGCGGTCTCTGTCTTTCCTACCACAAAGGGATAAAAAGAGTTGAATGGAAGAGGTGGAATAAGAAAGCAACCTCATTCCAGCTTTGTTGGGTTGTGATCGTCCTTCCTAACAAGCTTAGGAATTGGCTTTCTTCCCCCATCTCTCCTTAGCCTTGTTTACTGTGGAAGGCAGCATGGCCATATCCTAGCCCCAGCTACCTGTGAATATGTTATGTTACCTGAAGATTTCATTTCATTTTTCTTTATCACTGAGCGGAACTCCATTGTATAAATATACCACATTTTCATTAACCATTTATTGGTTGACGGACATTTAGATTATTTCCATTTCCTAGCTATTGTGAAGAGAGCAGCAATAAACACGGCTGATCAAGGATCTCTGGAGTAGGATATCGAATCCCTTGGTTATATGCCTAAGAGTTGTATAACCAGATCGTATGGGAGATTTACTTTTTAGGTTTTGAAGGGTTCTCCACGCTGACTTCCTTGTGGTTGCACCAGCTTGCCATCCCAACAGCAGTGAATGTGAGTCTCCCTTTCCCCACATCCTTGCCAGCACTGGGTATTATTTGTTCTTCTGATCTTAGTTATTCTGACTGGGTAAGATGAAATCTTAAAGTAGTTTCAGTTAGCATTTCCCTAATTACTAAGGACGTTGAACAGTTTTAAAAGTATTTCTTCTTTTTAAATTGCCCAGACTCTGTCTACAGGTTACATGTTGTTTTAGGACTAAATAAAAGAGCACTCTGTTCAGATCCATAGCCCATTTTTTAATTGGGTCTTTTATTTTTCTCAATTATTTGTTTTTTTGAGTTATTTACATATTAATCCTCTGTCAGATGTATAGCTTGTGAAGATTTTCTCCCTTCTGTGGAGCTCCTCTTCACTCAACTGGTTGTTTCCTTTGCCGTACAGAGCCTTTTAGTTTAATGAGGTTCAATTGGTCCATTTTTTACTTTAATTCCTGAGGGACTAAAGTGTGATTTAGAAAGTCCATTCCTACACCTGTATCTTGTAGGTTACTGCCTGTGTTTTCTTCTGACAGTTTCAGAGTTTCAGGTTTCAAACTGAGGTCGCTGATCCATTTGGAGTTGTCTTTTGTACAGGGTGATAGATATGGGTCTAATCTCATTCTTCTGCACATGGAAATCCAAGTTTTTTTTTTTTTTTTTTTTTTACCACCATTTGATTGAGATGCTGGTGACTGAACTCAGGTCTTCATGTTTGCATGGAAAATACTTTATTTAGCTACCTCCCCAGTGCTGCTGACACCTTTATGTTAACCCATGAGGCCCTTTTAGACTTCTGACCTTCAGAACTGCAAGATTATCCACTTCGCTTGTTTCCAGACACCAAGTTTGTGGTAAGCGGTTATAGCGACAACGGGCATTGAATAGAGGTAGAAAGTAGGGTATGCTTGACTGGGGCTAAGACAAAAGTTCCCTACACAGGCTTCCCCATGAGGGGACGGTTCCAACATGCTCACAGTCCTAGTCAATTTCAGCTGTCAACTTGAGGCAGCCTAGAGTCATCTGAGAGGAAAGCGTCAACTGTAGAATTTCTTTTGTCAGATTGGGCTGTGGGCATGTCTGTGAGGAATTGTCCTGATTGGTTGATGTACAAGGGCCCAGCCCACTGCGGTTGGGTGGAATCAGTCCTCCAGCATGGAGCCTGAGCTGTATGAAAAAGCCAGCAGAGCACGAGCTAATGAAGGAACCAGCACACAGGGTTCCTTCATGGGGCCTGCCTTGATTTCCTGCCCTGACTTCCCTCGTTGATAGATTGTGACCTAGAAGCATAAGGCAATTAGTCCCTCTTTTCCCCATATCACCTTTGGTCAGAGTATTTTATCAAAGCAATAGACAGGAAACTAGAACAGTCGCTAGTCACAAATGAAGGTGGATGGTGCCCACTGGTTCTGCGGTGGGGCTCTGACCTTTGATTCCCAATATCTAGGAGAGAGAGAAAATAAATCTCAGTTCTCATAAGGGAATGAGAGGAGCATGGGCTTAGGGTGAGGGGTTCAGTGTGAGAGCCACCTGTGGAGAGGGAGAGCAGCGTGGCCTTGGATGAGAAAAGGAGAAAAAGCCCAGCCTGAAGGTTGGAAGCAGGTGGAGAGATGGAATCTAGGGGGAGGTTGCTGCCCCATAGGGGTGTCCCAGGAGGCTGGGGTGCCCCGAAGGGGACCTTATCTATGCCTTAGAAAGAACTAGCTTGGCCTTGGGGCTGGAGAGATGTCTTACTAAAATGCTTGCTGTCCAAGCATGAGGATGTGAGTTGGATCTCCACCACCCATGTAACAAACCAGGTGTGTTGGTGCACTCTGGGGTGACAGAGACAGGTAGATCCCAGTGCTTGCTAGACAGCCTAGCCTACTTGGTCAGCTCCAGGCTAGTGAGAGAGCTTGTCTCAAAATCGAGGTGGACAGCATCTGAGGGATTTACCCAAGATTGACATTGTTTCCATGCGCATATGGACACATGTGTGACTGCATCGGTCTCTCTGTCTCTCTCTGTCTCTCTGTCTCTCTGTCTCTTCCTCTCTATGGCGCACACACACACACACACACACACACACACGCACACACACACACACACAACTAGCTTGCTTTGAGGGATTCTTTACCGCACAGAGTATCCTGAAATTCTGAATACCTTGAGAGCTGTAAAGCTAAAACCCTGTGGATTTATTCAAAAGGGTAATGACCACTGAATGGCCTGACAAGCACAGCTTTAAAAATTCAACAGAAACTCGTTACTAATTCATTCCTAGAATCAGCTTTTTAGAATTCCTCCTCTCTGTGCTCATGAGCTACACAATCACACTCTCCAAGCCATTTGATTTTGTCCTCACTGGAAAGGTGACGCAGAGTGAGTCCCAGCCCACTTTTACTTTCATCTCTCCCCTGAAGAGCTATCTCTTCTTTCCTCAGGGAAACAATGGTGTGTACAGGAGGTTGGGTGGGGCAGTACAGGTTAGAGCCAGGCAAGCCTTCCTTGATTCGTGGTGTGACTCCTGCTTAATACTCCAGACATCTGAACCCTAGAGAGGGCGAGGCCCAAGGTGGGACAGGCAAGGTGGTGGCTGTTGTCATATTTTCAGTAATCCTGTGGGACGTACTCTGCCTTTTACCTGTTGGAGCCTAGCCCTTAGCTTGGAACTTTCAGAACTAGAGATTGACTCTGTCTTCATTTCTATTCGTACGGCTGTGATCAAATACCCTGAAGAAGGCAACTTAAGGGAGGATCCCAGTGCTTGCTAGACAGCCTAGCCTACTTGGTCAGCTCCAGGCTAGTGAGACACCTTGTCTCAAAATCAAGGTGGACAGCATCTGAGGGATTTACCCAAGATTGACTTATTGTTTCCATGTGCATATGGACACATGTGCGACTGCATATGTCTCTCTGTCTCTCTACTTCTCTCTCTGTCTCTCTGTCTCTCTCTGTCTCACTCTCTCTTACACACACACACACACACACACACACACATTTGCTTTGAGGGATTCTTTCTCTGACATTATCTGGCTCATAATTTCAGGTTATAGTCCATCACTGTGGGGAAGTTCAAGGCAGCAGGAACGTGAAGCAGTCACATTACACCCACAGTGAAGAGCAGAGGGCGGCACATGAATGTGTACTCACTAGTGCTCAGCTTGCCCACTTCTGTACAGTTCTGGATCCCCTCCTAGGGAATGGTGCCACCCACAGAGGGCACGTCTTTCCACCTTGATTAACGTAATCCAGATAATTCTCCACAGATATGCCCACAGGCCAACCTGATCTAGACAGTCCCTTCTTATGCTCTCTTTCCAGGTGATTCTAGATTGTGTCAAGCTGACAATGAAAATCATCACAGAGTCAATTCTCCTTTCTAGTCCACCTCCACCCTTGGTCCCATGTGCCACAAGAAGTGCTGAGCATAGAAAGCTGTCTGTAAAGCCTTTGTAAAATTACTTGGGGTTGAAAGTCTAGCTATGGTCCTCTCATGTTCCTGGTGAATAGTCTAAAAAGCTCATCCCCTGCCTACTCCAGATCTCTTGGAAGATCAGGTCTCGGGAGCAGAAGTAAGAACAAGTAACATTCATGTTGGCTGGAATTGATGCCACTAAGGAAATGACTGTAGATTGAATGTTATTTGATGAATGTTTACCTTTAGGATATGTGAGGGTTAGGGCTGTGAACTTGACAGAATCTGGAATTACCTGGGAGATGGGCCTCTAGGCATGCCTGGGCGGGACCAGTCCCTAGGCAGGACACCCTGGACTATACAGAATGGAGAAGAAAGCTGGTTAAACACTGCCATGCACTGTTGCTCTCTGATTGTGGAAGCAACCAGTTGCCCCTTTGACTTCCCCACAGTGATAGACTAAGAGGATGAGTCACAGTAAACACTTTCTCCCTTACATTGCTTTTGTCAGGGTATTTTATTATCCCAATAGGAAAAGTAACTAAGATAAGATATAAACCAACTCCTTAGAAAAGCATATTTATGATATCTGAATGTCATTTCTCTCCTAACCACACCCTCCGTCTTACCTTCCTTCTACCACACACCCACCCAATGACTCAGTCCTCAGAGTAGTAGATTCTTTGGGGCTGTTCTGCCTGGAAAGTCCTCCTTTGTATCCTTGTTCCCACCTGTTTTAGTCAGGGTTCTCTATAGGAACAGAACCAAAAGAATGACTATATATTACAGAGATTTGTTGGATTAGCTTACAGGATTCAAGTCCAACAATGGCTGTCTACATGCTGGCAAAGCTAAGCCCTCAGTAGCTGCTTGGTCCATGCAGCTGGAAGACCCAGAATTCCCAGGCTGGTGCTGAAGGCCTGTGGAGGAGGGCAGTTTTTCCTGGAGAGCCACTGGTCTTAGTCCACATCGGAAGGTCAAAGAAAGTGGTGTCTAACGTCAGTGTGTGATGGCACAGCAGCAACAGGATGAATGCACTCACCAGCAAGACGTGAATTCAGGGAGCACTGCTTTTCCCTCCGACTTCTTTACATGCAGGCAGGGCCTAGGAAGGTACTGCCCGCTCTGGGGACGGTCTCCATTAATCCTTTCTGGAAATGTCCTCACACACTTACCCAGAGGCGAGTTTCTTAGTTGCTTCCAGATCCAATCACGATTAAACACCAGATCATGTATCTGGTAGTCACGTTCATTTCCTAAGATTTTCTGAGTTATTACTCCTGGGGGCTTTGCCTGGTCCTCCAGGCTGAGTTAGGAGCCTCTTCCCCTTGCACTCATAGAAGCCATTACCTGGTTCAGGGACTGGACCTCTCATCTTACTATCACAACAGCCTCTAAAATGCCTGGCATGTACTATATACACTTTCAATAAACACCTATTGGATGTCTGATATTAACAGCTCCTGCTTATTGAGCTATTTTGCCACATACAATGCAATGTGTTATTTATAAGAAAACAGGAGACAATGGAATAGACCTTGTCCTAATCCCTAGCTTGAAAGCCAGCCTACCTGGGGTTCATGAGGGTTATTCAAATTCCTCATACCTTAACCCGCAAAGAGCCTGATCAAGAAATGGTTTTGTTATCATTGACCTGGGGGATGGTTTGGTATATAGCTTATTTTTGGCAACAGCTGATGAGTATAGTAATATTAGCGATATAAAATATAACAATACAAGAACCATTCCCCCCAGAGAATAGTAAAAATGGCCTTTATCTTTTAGATATATAGAAGAAAGAATTTATTGATAATAACTGTGTCATCCTAGACTGGTTAACTATGAAAACGTTGTTTTCTGGATGGCTTAATGAAGAGTCACTGTGATGGTTCATATCAACAGATCTAGAATCACCTAGGAGACAAACCTCTAGGCATGGCTGTGAGGGAGGTTTTGGATGGGGTTTTAGAAGGATTCTAAAATCCTTTTAGAAGGATTTAAAAGGATTCCCTTTTAGAAGGAAAGATCAGGCAGGGCACTGGGAGTGTACAGGAAGCAGGTATTTTCTTTGGGCCACAGCTGCTCCAGTGGGCTTAATCCACCAAATATGGACCCGTAAGGGAAGTAGCATGTATTTTTTATGCACTGGGCACTGGGTTAAGTGGGAAGGGAACTTACATATTGATTGGCTGTCAGTACAGTGTCAAGTTGGGCAAATTATTATAAATTTAGAAAAGAAAACAAATGCTTAAAAAAAAAATCCTCCATCTGAAAGTCTCTGCAGAAGTCTTAGACTGAGGAAAATTAGAAAGACAAACATCCATTAGAAAGAATGGGGCAGGGGGGACAACACCAAGAACAAGCACTAGGTGGCTGCCAGTGTTCCAGCCGCAAAACCTGTCAGCAAACATCCTGCTGCCAAGTTGATATAGACACCTGAAGAGAGAGAAAACAAGGATTAAAATTGGTAGTTTCCTCGAAGATTGCATCAGACTCTACATCCCACTAGTTGAGGGAGGAAGGCTTACTGTACATATGGGCAGCACCCTTGCATGGGCTGAGGTCCTGGACTGAGTTAAAGGGAGAAAGTGATCTGGACACCAGAGACCATCTCTGCTTCCTGAGCACGGACGCAGTGTGACCAGAGGCCCGGAGCTCCAGCCTTCCTCTCTGAAGTGGACCATACTCTCAAACTGTGAGCTAATACAAACCTTCCTTCCTTAAGTTGCTTTGGTCAGGTATTTTTTCCACAACAAAGAAAAGTAACTAATACAGTCTGCTTTCTGGAGTGAGTTTCTACAGATTCAGATGTGGTCAAAGAATAAGCTACAGGTCCTTTAAAAAAAAATCCCTTAAAATTCTACAGATTTTGTTGGGCTGTAATGATTTAGAAAATGAGCGTAAGAGTCTTGGAAGTTACAAATACATAATTCAAAAAGATATTAAACTGGCAGCATTTAGATTAAGTGGTGAAGTGGTGCTGTGTACTTTCTGGCATAGACATTTTGGAAACAGTGATTCCACTCTGTGGTTAGGGTGGGAGTTCATGTTAGAGCCAAAGAAAAGTGAAGGTTTGGACTTAGAAACTACATGCATACACCGACTTAGACTATGAATACTTTTAGTGTACACCCATACTTACATCTCCTTCAAAATCTATGCCTTCTGGCAAGTTCCTGCTGAACCCTGGATTTTTGAAGGCCTTCTCTGGGTTTTCTGGGGAGGGATGTGGGTCTTGGAGTGTGTGTATGTGGGGTCATTCTAGGTTTTTCTTCTTTCAGCACAGTTTTGGCCTCAGACAGAGCTGTGTCAGCGTCCTCTTCAGACTCCAAGAGAGAGCAGAGAATGAGTGTTTGAGGTCAGCCAGGGCAGCATCCTTGGTATAATGAATGATTACTTCACCACCAGTCATTCTTTTGATAATCATTTTCATTTTGATGAACTCATTGGGGGGGGGACTGGAGATCGTCCACACTTCAGGAGCCCTTCTTTCTGCCCTGAAGTTTTTCTTTAATTAATTGGACAAATTCTCCTCCCTTTAAGCCCCCAGGGTAGCCAGCGAAAGAATGAAAAAGAATTGTTAAGTTTGTAGCAGCATGGTCTGACCTACTTTAGACCAAACATTCTGGGGAGGAAAGAAGTCCACATTTCAACTTTGTGTTTTCCTTGGGTCTAAATCCTTCACTCTTTCAGTTACATGGAACCAAAGATGCAGAAAACTTAGAGAGTTTCATTTTCTGCGGCTGATGGTTGACTAATAAACATGGTTCTTATAATCAGTGGATGCCAGTAAGTAAAGAAAGTACCTTTGTTTTAAGTTAAGAAAGCAGAATTAATATTGCTTGTTTAAAAAAATGTAAGGGTAATAATCTTAGCACTTCCCAAAGCCAAATAGGAAGATAAATGTTTGACTTTCTCTGAGAGTCTTTGAAACAGAAAGGGAGGGCAGAAGTTCATATGAATAAATATTAGCTGACAGTGTTTTGGAGCCTTCTAGAATATTCTCGTTTTTTTTTTTTTTTTTTTTTTTTTTTTTTTTTTGGTCTTTTCGAGACAGGGTCTCCCTGTAGCCCCAGCTGTCCTGGAATTCACTCTGTAGACCAGGCTGGCCTTGAACTCACAAAGATCCGCCTGCCTCTGCCTCCCAAGTGCTAGGATTAAAGGCGTGTGCCACTATGCCCGGCTACAGAACATTCTCTTAAAGAAAGAAGGTGTTTAGGGACAGGGAGGTAGCTCAGTTGATAAAGCTCTTCCCTTGCAAGTGTAAGGACTCGAGTTAGGATCATCAGCATGCATATAAAAGTTTGGGTGTGAAAATGGACTTTAATCTCAGTGATGGAAAAAGAGCCCGATCACTGGAAACTCATGGACTAGTTGTCTAGCTTACGTGACAAAGTCCAGGACAATAAGACACCCTGTCTCCAAAACAAAAGATGGAGGATGCTCGAGGAAAGTCATTATTACCCAACATCTGAGGTGGTCTTCTGTTTTAGTTAGCCTTAACTGCCAACTTGGACTAGTCTAGCCTCTCCTGAGAAAGGAGTCTCAGTTGATAGATTGCCCAGACCAGACTGGCCTGTGGGCTTGTTTCTGAGGATTGTACGAGAGGCCATCCCACTGTGGGATGCATATTCCCTAGACAGGTGGTCCTAGGCTGTGTAAGCAGGAGCCTAGAGCAATCTGGCAGGCAAGAGCATCTCTCCATAATTTCTGCTTTCAGTTCATGCCCTGATTTCTCTCAGTGGTGGATTGTGACCTGGAAGAGTAAGTTGAAATAAACCTTTTCCTCCCCTAAATTGCTATTAATCAGAGTGTTTTATCTCAGGAGCTGAATGAAACTAAAACATTCTTCCATATCTGCACTCACACACATATACACATACATGTACCCACACATACATCCATATCCAGCCCCCTCAAATGCAGAGCTATTGAATCCCAGCATTTGGGAGACTGATGTAGGAGGATCATGAGTTGGAGGTCAGTTTGCATGGCAAATTCTGGATCAGCCTGGGCCATATACTGAGACCTTATATTTAGAAAAAAAAATCAGAAGCCATTAATGAAAGGCATTATAAAAGACTTTAATGTCCATGATATGTTTCATTCAGTGATGCAATAGGCAAAAGTTTCAGGCTGAACTAGCTTCCATCAGTATTTAAGTCTGTGGCTGCCTTTTGTTTTTACTTCTATATAGCCCGAGAGATCCTTCAGGTGAGAGGAAGTCAGGAGCGAGGCTTTCCCTCGTCTGTCTGTCTGTCTGTCTCTCTCTGTAAGAGGTATTTCCTCAGGCATCATCCACCTGTTTCTCTTCAGGACAGGGTCTTCTACTGGCTTGGAACTCACAGGCTAGCTTGGATGAGCGCCCACTGGGACTCCCTCATACTGTCCTCTTAGGTCTCTGAGGCCTTAGTTTTTACTCTCAGAAAAATGTAAAGAATAGTTAATCAATAAAAATATTTTATTTTAAAAAAGTAAAGAAGAGTTAGACTCACAGGTCTAAGATCTCAGGCATCTTGAAGTTGGCATCCTCCACAGCGTTGAACGAAGAGTGAAAAGCCAAAGTGACTGACCAGGACCCTGATTACCGCTGCCTGATGCCTTTTAAAAAGATTTATTTTATTGATGTGTATGTGGATGCATATGCGGGTGCCGGTGGAGGCTAGTAGAGGGCTTGGATTCCCTGGAGCCAGAGTTACAGGCTGTTGTGAGCCTCTCAGTGCGGGTCTTCTCTCCTCTCAGTGCGGGTCTTCTCTCCTCTCAGTGCGGGTCTTCTCTCCTCTCAGTGCGGGTCTTCTCTCCTCTCAGTGCGGGTCTTCTCTCCTCTCAGTGCGGGTCTTCTCTCCTCTCAGTACGGGTCTTCTCTCCTCTCAGTACAGATCATCTCTCTTCTCAGTGCGGGTCTTCTCTCCTCTCAATGCGGGTCTTCTCTCAGTACGGGTCTTCTCTTCTCTTCAGGAGCACTCTGCTCTCACTCCGTCTTTCCAGCCCAGGTTTTGTTTCTCAGGTCGCACAAAACTATACGACCTGGATGAGAGCCAGTACCTCTCCTCTCCTTTTACTCTCCTTTCCCCTCCTCTTCCTTCCTCTTCCCACTCACCCCTGCATGAGTTCCAGCTTAAAAAATAAATGATGGAGTTGGTTCTCACTACGTGCTAGGGTTGATATGAGGATCCTTACAAGTATTACTTTATTTAATTCTCACAAAAATCCAGAGAAGTTGGTGCTGTTGTGATTTAACAGATCCAGAAATTGAGATATCAAGAGATTAGATCACTTGTTCATGTGATGGAGTCAGGAGTCAATTACAGGCATGTTTGCAGAACTTACTTCCTCACTGCTATATTATTCACACCCAGACTGATATTTATTTTGTTTTGTTTCATATACAAAAGAGCAAAGATGCATAGACCTAGTCCTTAGCTTTAGTGTCCCCTCAAGGTTTTCCTGTTGACTCTCCTTTATTTTCCCTTGAACTCACAATCCTCCAGCCTTTGCTTTTCCAATGTTGGAATTACAGACCCAAACTAACATACCCAGTTTATATAGTTTAGGCAGGGGACCAAACCCAGAGCTATGTGCATGCTAGGCAAACACTCTACCAACTGAGCTACAGCCTATTCAGATTATTTGCCAATATTCAAGATATGAATGTTATTGAATTCCCAGCGGATGGATTGAAATCTCTTCAAGGGAGAATTAGGAGTTAAGATTTCTATCTTATAGTCAAGGTGCCTTACACAGATGCATAGATACATTCACCATTTTTTTGTAACACAATCTCTTCTCATTTCCACAAATGCAGATTAAACTGGTTTATATTTTTCTGAGTCCTCAAACCTGGTTCATGCCACAGTGTGAGCTAAGTGCATGCAGAGTGAAATGATGCACGGGTGTGCGCATAGTGGGGGAAGTGAAATGATGCATGGGTGTGCACATAGTGGGAGAAGGAAAGGGATGTTGAAAGATGATTTCAGAGAGACAAGTAGGACATGAATTCTCTTCAGCTATTCTGCATTGCACAGAAGCTACTAAAGAGCTTTCAGAGAGTGAATGAAAAATTATCCTTGTGTTTTAGCAGTATCACTTTGTATAATCAAGACCAGAACAGGACTACCTAAGAAAGTAGGACCAGGATATTGAGGTAGGAAGCTTTTCAAGTTTTCCACGTGACACATACTGATATCCAAGCCACAGAAAAAGTGCTTGAACAACATTTATAGGCAATTCATGTCCCTTGAACATTATGCATTCCAATGATCAAAAAATTTGCCTGTGTCCTGCAAGCCCTCAGGAAATTCTCTAGTGTTCACTTGATGTGTTGATGGCAGAAGACTAGTGATCTGTGGGTATCTAATTAGAGATCTTATTTCATTTTTAATTACGTGTATATATGTGTGGGGGGGTATGTGTGCACATGAATTCAGGTGTCTGTGGACACCAGAAAAAGGTGTTTTGTCCATTGGAAGCTGGAGTTTCAGGAAGTTAGGAACCCCCTGAAGTGGTGCTAGGAACCAAATTCAGGTCCTCTATAAGAATAATGTGTGCTCTTACCCACTGAGCTATCTCTTCAGACCCTGATTATAGATTTCTAGCTAAGCCTGTATCTAGGTGTGGTAGAGGATGTAATGATTATAGAGTTGATTATAGAGTTATCACAGTGTCTAAACTGAAGGGTTAAAAGGGAAGTGTGCAGTTAGTAGCATAGTTCAGTGGTATGATGGGGAACTGAAAGAAGATCCATCAGCCTGCGGGAGACCAATGAATAACATGTTCAATGCTTCTCTGGTCAAATGAGGTGGTGATGGGGAAGGATCTAAGGGCCAGTGACAAGAGTAGCAGATGTCCCCATACTTGTCATGGGAACTGAGTTGGGCATACAGAAAGAATCTCTCTCTCTCTCTCTCTCTCTCTCTCTCTCTCTCTCTCTCTCTCTCTCCTCACAGTAGCATGGGTGAGAGGTGAGGAATTCTCCATAGGAGGATTAGCAACTTATAGGTGGCTACACTACTGAAGAAAATGTGCCTCCCAACCTCGGTGTCCATTAAATGCCTATGGATCTTCAAAATCCCATGAGCCCTCCCCTCTCCATGACAGAATGTTGAGAGGCCCAATTGTGTGCAGGTCATGATCATAGCTGCTGGGAGAGTATGACAGCCATGCCATGCTGGACTTAGATTTTCATTCATGTAGCAAATATTTGTTTAGCAGCTATCATGCCTCAGGTGCTGTGGAGATGTATCAGAGAACAGAGCAGACCAGAGAGCACTTCCTGGTGGGAAGCTTATGGAGGAGGTAAGGCTTGAGCCAGGAGAGAGAGAGAGACAGAGAGAGAGAGAGAGAGAGAGAGAGAGAGAGAGAGAGAGAGAGAATGTGTGAGCATAGTGCCTATGGAGACCAACAGAGAGTGTTGGATCTCTTGATGCTGCTGTTACTCAATGTGGGTGTTGAGAACTGGAATCAGGTCTTCTGCATCAGCAGAAAGCACTCTTAACTGCAAAATCATTTCTCTAGCCCCAGAAATGAGAGTCTTGATTAGGTGGGATAATAAGTATGAAACTCAGTCTCAGGAAGTGTTTATGATGGGAAATAGACCCGAGAAATGACAGGAGGAAGTGTGTGCTGTTGGTAAAGGGGAAGCAGGGAATTAACTAAAGAGGTGTGTAGCCTGGGTTGGGATGGTCAAGGTGAGCGTTTAGAGGGTGGATGCTGAGCCCTGAGGCATGTGAAGCAAGCTTCACATTTAAAAGAGGAAGATGGTCAAGACAGCAGAACAGATGGCAAGGCAGGGAAATCTGTGGCCACTTTAGAAATGAATGGTTTCTCTTTCTCTCACTCTGCCCTCTCTTTTTATCCACACCCTGAGTTTTAAAGATATCTAAAATGTTGTAATTATCCCTTGAATGCCGAAGAAGAGTCAAATCAGGTGGAAACAATACAGAGCCATGGAAATTACTATGTAAATTACTTGGTAAATTACTAAGTAAATGACTTGGCTTAATGCAGACTCAGTTTCCAGAGTGATAGCTTTAACTATTCTTCCATATGTATTCTATATGGAAGAAAATATATAACTATTCTTCTCAATATACTAGCTGCTCAGTATATTGAGACCTTAGGAAGCAATCCAGGCGATGATGTACTTGGGTCGGGTGGGTCTCTGCCAGGGTCTTCTGGACATAGTTCCTCCACTGGAAACCCCTTCTGGGGAATTTAATTGTTTTAGATTAATTTCATTATTAAATTTTCAATTTGTCTTTATTTTATGTTTATAAGTGTTTGCTTGTCATGTATGTCAGTGTACTACATGCATGCACTGCCCATGGATGCCAGAAGACAGCATTGGGTCACTTGAAACTGGAGTTATGGACAGTTGTTTGCTGCCATGTGGGTGCTGGGAACTAAACCTGGGTCTTCTGCAAGAGCATCCAATGTTCTTCACCCCTACCCCTGGGCCATCTCTCCAACCCCTATTTTAATTGTGTGTGTGTGTGTGTGTGTGTGTGTGTGTGTGTGGTGTATGTGTGTGTGTACACGAGTGAAGTTGGCAACAAAAATCAGAAGAGGACACTGGATCCCCCTAGAACTGGAGTTACAGGTAACTGTGAGCTGCGTAACATGGGTACTGGGAACTGAACTCTTGTCCTCTGAAAGGTGGATTAACTTCTGAGCCATCTCTCCAGACCTAGGAGTTTAATTATAACTGAATGATAATAAAATGGAGAATGAAGATTCCTGGCTGAAGAGATGGCTTAGTGGTTAAGATCACTGGCTGTTCCTGCAGAAGACCCAGGTTTGAATCCCAGCAACCACATGGCGGCTAACGACTGTCCATGACTCCCGTTCCAGGGGAACCAGCACCCTCCTCTGTCCTCCCCAAGCACTGCACCACAGGGGTGAACTTAGACACATGCAGACACAACACTCATGTACATAAAATAAACATAAAGTTTATTTTATTTATTTATTTTATTTTATTTTTTGTCTTTTCGAGACAGGGTTTCCCTGTAGCCCCAGCTGTCCTGGAAGTTACTCTGTAGACCAGGCTGGCCTTGAACTCACAAAGATCCGCCTGCCTCTGCCTCCCAAGTGCTAGGATTAAAGGTGTGCGCCACCACGCCTGGCCAAAATAAACATAAATTTTAAAAAGACTCAGTGAAAGGGGACTGATGGGAAAAGTTTCCCAGTCCTTTTCCTCTATTCATACTGTAAGCTTTATGGAATCTTTTATCATTCTGACACTTGCCATTTATGTCCCCTGTGTCCTCTCCTGACAGATTTATTTTACTATTGAGGAGGAATAAAGATGCTTATGTAATTCTCTAGCTTGCTCTGCAAAACATAGCACCCCTGTCATCCTTTCAATAGTGTCAGATCCCTTGAATTCCGCAGAGCAAACATGAACGCCCACATTTCCCTGAGAAGGAAAAACGGGAGCCTTCCACACTCAGCCTGGATGTCCCCCATCCTGCAAAGGCCCAGTGATTCAAACTATGGGGCGACTGGAAATGTGAAACTTGGGGAGGGATAGGGGAAGATTAATCCTCCCACCTGGGATTTCTGGGATGTTCCAGGGTGCCTGGCCTGTGCTCAGGAAGACACAGTGTGTTTGTATCCTACACCTGCTTTGGTGACCTCTGAGACAATCCCCCATGTTTGTCCCCTGCTTGGTGAAAGGTCTTGGATTTAGCTTAAGGGCATGAGGGCACTGAGGTGGATTTTGGGGATAGGGAATTTATTAAAAAGAGTTATTACTGCCTTGGGCAGTTAGACAGACAACACAACATTGCAGAGCTCTGAGGAGAGTTGAGGGCTGAGCAACACTAACAGACAGCTTTTCAGGGGCTCTGAAGAGAGAAATCAGGACCCAGGAGTTGGGAGGAGCAGTCTCTTCTAGCTCTCTGAGGAAAGGGAAATGGGGGAAGTACTTCACAGCTGAACCTTCAGCCAGGCTTTCTGATTCCCAGGGAGGATGCAGTGAAGGGTGTGTAGCAGGATGAGTGGTTATCAATATTCTCTTGATGTGAACTCATGTCTCAGGTGAGAGATCCTGGTACCTAGTATCTGTTAGCTAGAGACTCACAAATAGTGTAGGTGCCAGTGGGTGTCTATGAGAGGCGAATGGCTGCTGCAGTACTGTGGCTTGGGCAGCAGCAGGGTCTGGAATCTAACGTTACATTCTTATACTTGGCATGGCGTCCCTCCACTCCTGGGCAACCTATATCTTTAGAGAACAGTGTGGCATGGTGGTTTATGAGGAGCTCCCTGTCTTCTCATCAAGACCCTGAGCATCATTGTGTATATCTGGACTCACAAAAATCCTCCTGATTTTCAGTCTCTTATCTGAAGTAAGTGTGTGTGTGTGTGTGTGTGTGTGTGTGTGTGTGTGTGTGTATGCTTTTGTAGTCTAGAGGAGGGCATCAGATCTGGAGTTACAGATAACTGTGCACCACTTTATGCCTGTGCTGATAACTGAACTTCTGTCCTTTGCAACAGCAAGTGCTCTTAATCACTGAGCCATCGCTTCAGCCTGTGCTTTACTGTTTAAGGCCTGGAAATAAGTCAATTTCTTATCAGGGTGAGGAACCAAATGAATAATAACACGTAGACATCCTTGCCAGTAACTGATATTTTTCTAAATGTTTTGGCCTTATTTTTTTATTTTTAAATTTCTAGACTATGATTTTTATTTCTAGAAGTTCAATTAAGCGATCTACATTTTCTGTAGGGTACAGATGAAGGTACCCTGAGGCTATAGAAGAGAAATAGAAAATGATGGAAACCTCTCAATGTCTGGGAATCGGAAAGGTGCAAAGTCAAGGCCTGTGTGTCCAGGAACACATGTAGAGTCAAGACTATAGTTAAACAACAAGGGAGGTAGGAAATCCTTTCTTGAGAATCAGTCCTTCCTAGAATCTACAAATGACGGGAACCTCCCCTGTCCCCAGGATTAGCCCAACACAAAGGGCAAAACCATTGCAGTGCACACCTGGGTTCTTGGGAGAGGCAGTTGTGGGAATCCAGCCTCTCAGAGAAGGCCGACAGTGCTGCTGAATGGTATTTTCTATTTTTAAAATGATAGTCATACTAATACAGACAAGGGTATTTCATTATGCTTTTGATTTTCATTTCACTAATGATTTGTAATGCTAAGGATCTTTTTGTGTGTATGTGTGTGACTAGGCATGCATGTGTGTGTGTGTGTGTGTGTGACTAGGCATGCATGCGTGTGTGTGTGTGTGTGTGTGTGTGTGTGTGCATGTGGAGGACAGAGGACAACCTCAGGTGTCATTTTTCAGGAACCATTGACCTTGTTTTTCGAGGCAAGGTTTCTCACTGGCCTGGAGCTCAGCAGTTAGGCTAGGCTGCCTGGGTAGTGAGCCCCAGAGATGCACCTGTCTCTGCCTCCCCAGTGCTGGGATGGCTGGCTCTTTCTAAATGTGGGTTCTAGAGAATCAAATTTTGATCCAGGCTTGTAAGGCAAGTGCTTTATAGGCTGAACCATTTCCCTAGCCCCTCACTTAGGATTTCTGATGCTATTGTGTGGAGTGGCTGCTGAATCCCACTGCTCTCACTCATGAACACCAATGTGGAACCAGAAGGCTTAGGAGCTGGTAAATTAATGCTTCCTTAGTCCTCTCTTAGGTAAGTAAATTCAAGCATATTCCACAGGACTCTTGTGTTATGCTTGACCAAAACATGGCTCTCCGAAAGAGATGCATGTCAAATCTCTGGAACATAGGAGTGTTATGAATTTGGGAAAAAGTTCTTTATAGATGTGATGAAATTCAGAATTTTGAGATGAGGAGATTGTTTTGAATTATGTGAGTGGACCGTAATCCCAATGTTAAATATCTCTTTAAAAGATTATACATTTTAGATCAGCTTTAGAGTAACAAGAACACTGAGAGGAAGCTACAGAAATATCCACTATGTTCCCTACCTCCCTACATGCACAGCCTCCTTCGTTATCAACTTCTCTCAGCTGGGACCTTTGGGAAAACTGGCAAACTTACATTCATGCATCATTGTCATACAAAGTCCATAGTTTACACTCGCATCCCGTCTTGCTGTTGTGCTTTTAAGGATGTGGGCAAGTTTATAATAACATGTCTCTATCATTATAGTATACTATAATACTGTATGCATAGTATAGTATAGTATAGAACAGTAACTTATAGTATGGTACAGTATAGTATTAGCATAGTACAGTATAGTACAGTGCAGCACAGCATAGTGCAGTACAGTATAGTACAATACAGTTCAGTAGTTTCACTACCTGAAAATCCTATGTAGTGTGACTGTTCATCTTTCCCTCATCCTTATCCCTGGTAACCATTGATCTGGTTTTTGAAAAAAATGTGTATATATGTATCTTTGTTATTGTTCTGTGGCTGTGATAAAACACTGACTAAAGCATATAGAAGGAAGAGTTTATCTGGCTTGCAGTTCTAGAGGGATTAGAGCTCATAAAGAGGCATGGTGGCAGAGGTGGTTAGAACAAAAAGCCAAGTGACCTTGTCTTGATGTAGGCACAGGAAGCAGAGAGCCTAGAAATCCAGCAAGGCTTAAGAAATCTCAGAGCTTGCCCCGGTGACATGCTGCTCCAGCAAGGGCACACCTCCTAAAGTCTCCATGACCCTCCCCATACAGTGCCACACATGGTAGACCAAATGTCTAAATATCTGGAGCCTCTGGGGGCCATTCTCATTCAAACCATCATACTATGATGAGAGAGTGTGGGAGAGCAGATGCAAATGTGGGCATACACCTGTGGAGGCCAGAGGTCAACCTTGGGCATTGTTCCTCAGATGCTGATCGCCTTATTTTTTGATATAAGGTTGCTTATTAGCTGTGGACTCAGCAATTCAGCTGGGGTGGCTGATTGGTAAACCCCAGGGATCCTCCTGTCTCTTATCATGACTGGGATTAAGGCTGTGCACCACCATACCTGGTTCATATGGTGATAGGCAAATGCTCTGTCTCTAGTCTTGGAATGTTTAATATTAAAATGTTAAAAGTTCAGAATTTCTCTCTCTCTCTCTCTCTCTCTCTCTCTCTCTCTCTCTCTCCCTCTCCATACACTTGGTATATCCAAATCATCATCAATGGTCAGCTTTAATTGCCAACTTGAAACAACCTGGAATCATTTGGTAAGAGTCTCGGTGAGGAATTGTCTATATCAGATTGGACTGTGGGAATGTCTGTAGGGGACTGTCTCAATTGTTACTTGAGTAACAATGAATTGGGTGGCACCATTTCTTTGTCAAGGGATCTGGGACTGTGTAGGTGTAGAGACAAATGAGCACTAACAAGCATGCATGTTCTCTTTGCTCTTGACTTTGGATGGGTTGTGACTCTTTCCTTCAAGTTCCTGTTGCCCTGACTTCCCTGTTGTGATGTACTGTAACCTGGTATTGTGCGTTAAATAAATCCTTCCTCTCTTAAGTTGCTTTTGCCATGGTATTTTACCACAGCAAGAGAAATAAAACTAGAACCATCACCTAACTTAAGGTCATCTTGAATTTCTTCTATATTATTGTCTACGAGTTTACAATTTTATATTACCTTTGGCTCTCTGATCCGTACTTAATTATGAACACAGTCAGTTTGTTTTGCTTATGGATACTCAGTCATTCAGCAGCATTTGCTCAAGATTGTCTTTTCTCCCTCATATTGTCTTTGCTCTTCTGACAAGGATCAGTTGACTCTGTTATGGATCTCTGTTTACAGCCTCTCTCTTAGCTTGTCTATTCTTTCTCCAGTGCCACAATGTCTTCATTATTGTAGGGTAATAGCAAAGTATGCCCTGAAGTTAGCTCCGGCTGTCCTAGAACTCACTATGTAGACCAGGCTGGCCTTGAACTCACAAAGATCTGCTTGCCTCTGCCTTCCAAGTGCTGGGATTAAAGGTGTATGCCACCACGCCTGGCCTTAACTTTGTTCTTTTTTAAAAAAGAACTTTCTTTATTTTTTATTATGTATATGTGTGTGTAAATATGGGTATGTGCAGGTACTCATAGAATCCAGAAGAGAGCATTAGACCCTCTGAGGCTGGAGTTGTAGGTGGTTGTGAGCCACCTGACATGGGTGCTGGGAGCTGAACTCATGTCCTCTGCAAGAGTAGTATGTGCTTTTAACTGTTACGCTATATCTCCAGGCCCCAGCTTGGTTCTTATCTTACAGCATCATATATTAAATTCTTGGTCTTTTGCTCTTCATTTAAAGTTTAGAGTCAATTGATCAATATTCACAAACTAATTTACCAATATTTTGATTGGTATTGCATTGAAGCTACATATCAATTGGGAGGAACCATCATATCTTGCCATCCATGAATATGGGTTATCTTTCATCCTTTGATTTCTTTCATCAGAGTTTATGGTTTCCTTCCTATAGATCTATATTTTGTTAGATTTATGTCAAAGTACTTTTTGAGTATTGATACAAATCAACAGTGCTTTAAAATAAACTTTATTGAATTTTTGCAATTTTCATGCAATATAATTTTATGATATTTAGAATCCCTCCCCATCCTCACCTCACCTTACTGCCTTGGCCCAACTTAATGTTCCCCCCTCCCCTTTCTCTCTGTCTCTTTCTGCATATATACCATATATAGCTAGAAATTTATGTTTCTTTTATATTTAGTTTATTGGAATATAGATTTTAAAGGTATGTCTTTAAGGTTTTCTGAATTTCCTCCAGGTCTGTTGTAATGTTACCCTTTACCTGAGTTTGTTAATTTGAATCCTTTCTCTCTCTCTCTTTTTTGGGGGGGGTTAATTTGGCTAAAGGTTTATCAATCTTGTTAATAGTTTCAAACAACCAGTTCTTCATTTCATTGATTCTTTGTATTTTTTTTTGTTTCTATTTCACTAATTTCAATCTTGACTCTTTATCTCTTCCTGTCTACATTAAAAAAAAGAATTTATTTATTATTTCTATTTTATGCATATATGTGTGTTGCCTGGATGTAGGTAGGTGCATCCATGTCATGCAATGTCCACAGAGGTCAGAGGAAGGCATAGGATTTCCTGGAACTGGAGTTACAGTTGTCAGCTGCCATGTAGGTGCTGGAAATCAAACCTGGGTCCTCTGTAAGAGCAGCCAGTGCTCTTACTTACTTACTTACAGCCCCACATCTACTTTTTTATATACATTGTTTGTTCTTGGTTTTCCAAAGTTTTCAGGTGCATCATCAATTTATTTATATGAGATGTTTTTAATTTTCTGGTGTAGGCACTTAATGCTATAAACTTTCCTCTTAGGACTGCCTTCATTGTGTCCCAAAGGTTTTGGCATGTTGTGTTTTCATTTCCATTAAATTCAAAGATCTTTTCAATTTCCTTTTTAATTCCTCCCATGATCCAATTTTCATCAGTAGTACGTTGTTTGGTTTCTATGAATTTGTGCACTTTTTTCCCATTTTTATTGTTGTTGATATTTGGCTTTATTCCTTTGTGATAAGTTAGAATACAGGCTATTTCAATTTTCTTAAATTAGTGGAGGCTTATTTTGTGTCCTAACATGCAGTCAATTTTGGAGAGAGTTCCATGAGTTGCTGAGAAGAAAGTATATTCTTTGGTGTTTGGGTGGAATGTTCTGTAGATATCTGTAAAGTCCATTTGATTTATTTAATTCCAGAATTTCTCTATTTCTTGTCTGGTTGACCTGTCCATTGGTGACAGTTGGATATTGAAGTTTCCCACTGTCAATGTGGAGTTAATGTACTATCTTAGAAATAATAAATTTCTTCTGTGAAATTGGATGCCCCTTGTGAGGTGCATATGTTTAGGATTATAATTTCTTCTTGGCAGATTTTTCCTTTAGTGAGTCTGAAGTGACAGTCCCTGTCTCTTCTTTAGTTTTAAGTCTATTTTTTCAGGTATCATGATGGCTATACCTGCTTGTTTCTTAGTTCCAATTTGTTGGAATATCATTTTCCATCCTTTACCCTAAAGTAGTGTTTATTGTTGTTGGTGAGGTGCATTTCTTGGGGGCAGCAAATCAATAAATCCTGTTTCCTAATTCAGTCTGTGCTTTTTATTGGGGAGTTGAAAACTTTAATATTGAGAGTTATTACTGACCAATGTTTATCAGTCCCTGTTATGTTGGTACTGCAATGCTGTTTTCTTAAACCTCTTTTGGTTGACTATTCTGTGATAATTTATTATTTATGCCCTCTTAAAAGTGTTTAATCAGCCGTGTGTGGTGTTGCACACCTTTAATCCCAGCAGAAGTAAGCAGCTTTCTGTGAGTTCAAGGCCAGCCTGATCTACATAGCATATTCCAGGACAGCTAGGGATACAGCGGGACCCTGTCTCAAAAAAGACAAAAAAATTGTTTAATCTTCTCTTCTGACCAAAGTATTCCATCATGTGTTCTTTGTAGAGCTGGTTTTGTGGACATAAATTCCTCAAAGCCATTTTATCATGAAAAATTTTCTTTTTTTTTCATTTATATCTGATAGTTTTGCTGGGTCTAGTAATGTGGCTTGGAATATATATTCTTTCATTACTTGCATGATATTGGTTCATACTCTTCTCTTCCAGCTTTCATAATCCAAATTGAAATGTCAGCTGTTATTCTGATGGTCCAGACTTTATATGTGACTTAATCTTTCTCACAGCCTTCAATATCTTCTTTGTTGTGGATGCTTAGTGTTTTGTGTATTATAGGAAATGAGGAGTTTCTTTTCTGGTCCTATATATCTGGTGTTCTATATGCCTCTGGTACTTTGATAGGTATCTCTTTCCCTAGATTTTGGAAATTGTCTTCTACGATTTTACTAAAAATATTTTCTGTTGGGAGCTGGAGAGATGATGTAGTAGTTAAGAGGACTAGTGCCTCTTGCAGAAGACCTGGGTTCAATTCCCAGCACCCACATGGTGGCTAACAACTGTCTGTAACTCCAGTTCCATGAAATCCAATGCCCTCTTCTTTCCTCCATGGGCACGGCACAACACAGGTGCACTTAAATACATGTAAGCATAATGCTTGCTCATGTAAAATGAAAATAAATAAATAAATATTTTCTGTGCTTTTGACCTGGGTTTCTTCTTCTTCTGTGCATTTAGAAGTTTTCTCTTTTTACAGTGTCCCAGAAATCTTGTATATTCCATTCCTGGGTTATTTAAGATTTGAACTTTTCTTTTACTAAGCAATCTATTCCCAAATCTTAGCTTCAGGATCTGCTATTCTTTGTTCAATTTCCTCCACTTCCTTTTTGCTTCCTTCCTCTAAGCTTTTTGAGTTCCTGAGGATTTTATTTCAAGTTTTATTTCCCTTTGGCTTTTCTTCAGAGATTCTCTTTATTGAATTCTAATTTAATGCTTTGAATCATTCTAGCTATTTCATTCAGCTGTTTGTGTTTTCAAGGTCTTCATTCAGTTTTATATTCATGTCTTCTTTGAGTTCCTAGCAATTATAATTGATATTTTGTGAAATCATTGTTTTGTGCATCCACTCAGTTGTCATTCTTAGGAAGGTTGTTGATTTCTGTAGTAGATATTTTACCTTGATTATTCATTTTTTTTTTCAATGAGACCTATGCATCTGAACTTGTCCTGGTGCTGCTTGGTATGGGTAAGTGATCTCATTCTTAGTGAATATTTGTATCTTTGTTTGCTCTTTTCCCAGCTGCTCATGCTATGGCCCAGCTGAGTAGTACTTGGTATTCATTTTGGGGGACTACCTTATGTTGATGCACAAATGGAGTGAAAGAAGTGGTTATCAGTTCAGTTAGAGATAGATGCAACTTTTGAGTTGAGATTCCAGGATTGACTCCATAGGGTCGGGGATCAGCAGGGTAGGATGTGAGTTGCTAGAAGAACAGGTTGGATGATAAGTTAGGCTGGAGTTCACAGGTCTGGGGAACAAAGAGCTCAAATGAAAGGGTGCAAAAAAGTCTCAGAACCTCAAGTCTTGGGCAGGAAAGGATCTCCATGACCTTAGGAAGCTTTAAAGCTAAGATGGAGGGATGCTAGGGAGTCTCAGAAACAGAGCTCTGGACTACAACACGGGCAGGTGACTCACCTTGCCAAGAGTGGAGGGGCACACAAATCTGGAATGGGATAAGATCCCTATGACCCAAGAAGTCTGAGTGCCAAGGTGCTGGAGCACTAGGGAGTCTCTGGAATGGAGCTCAGAGACTGTTTTCTACTTGTTTATTGGTGTTACATGGGGAAGCAATTGGTTTTGTCCATCAACGTCCACGCATTTTGCAATTGTTCAGTTATTTTTATATTAGTGAATTCTAGTTTAATTTTACTGTTGTCTGGCAGGAAACATTATATGCTTTCTATTCTTTTAAACTCACAGGGGTGCATTTTACAGCTTTGAATGCAGTCTATTTCGTTGGCTACTTCCTATGAGCCTGAGAATATGTACTTTCTTCTTCATGTTGGATGAAGTTGTCTACAGATGTTGATTTTGTTTGACTCGTGGTTTTGCTGAATTCGTTGTGTCTTTACTAGATTTCTCTGAGTTGAATCTGTTCATTTTTCTTAATATGTTCGTTTCTGAGAATGCTTGAAAGGTCCAGCTATCATGATTCATTTATGTCTCTTTGGAGTCTGTCAGATTTTATGTCATATATGTGACAAGTTCTCATGTAGCCTAGACTGGATTGAACTCACTATGTAGAGAAGGATAACCTTAAACTCCTGATCTTTCTACCTCCACCTCCCCAGTGCTGACTACAGGTGTGCTCCAATCATGCCTGTTTTCCTCATTGCTCAGAGTCACCATGAGAGTAGCTATGAGCCCCATCTGATTCCAGTGGTCTCTATCCAGTTCACAGCTTCAAGAAAATTGTTTGAAAGTGTCTCAAGTAAAGTTTGTCTCAGCTCATCAGACAATCAGGCCCATAAGAGGAAGACCCAGGGCTGTGCTCCCAGGAGATGGAGGAAGATATGAAGTAGGATTTGAATTTTGGAAGATAATTTTTCATTTGGAGGGAAGGGAGTTATTCCTTTCATAGTGAAAACCTTCTGGGTAGAATATTGTAAGTATGAAGGATTTGAAATGTCTTCTGGAAGATTGGTGAATCAGTTCCAAAATCCTAGGCTGACAGCAGCATCATGTGTTATCAAATCCTGACATTGGATGAAAAGGAAATTTCCTATTTGAAGAAACTGAATGAGAGCTGGTGTTTGACATTTGGCCAAACAACTAGAAGGAAGGAAAAAGATAGGTTTCTGCAAACATCAGGTTGGGGATATCTAAGCTCTAGGGCATTTCTTTGCAGCCTTAAGACCAATGTTCCTACCATGCATGGAGTATTAAACATGCATTTATGTTTTATTATAGACAGGAGTTCATGTAGCTCAGGCTGATCTCATACTCACTTTGTAGCTGAGGAGGACCTTGTGCTTCAGATCCTCCTGCCCCTACCTTCGAAATGCTGAGATTATACACGTGCACCATCACACCTGGTTTGTGCAGTGCTTGACATCCAGCTAAGGGCTTTATGCACGCTAGGCAAGGAGTCTATCAACTGTGCTGCCCCCTAGCCCTAAACAGGCTTATAAACATTATTATTCTCCATTGAAAACCATGATTTACCGGTTGAACCTATTGGGTTTCATTGCTATTTCTCCTTCTCCATAACTACAGGGTTTCCTTAACCTCAACTTCCTGCCCTCAACCATTCTTTCTCTTTGCTGTAAAACTCCACATCTCTTGTCAAGAACAGGTTTTCAAGGCATGGGCCTGCTTTGAGAGGAAGGGTAAATGGTGGGAGGCTCTGGAAGTGTGTTCTTAGTGCTTGCCTGTGTTCAGTGTAAAATTTTTCCATCATAGCTATAGGGTGGGGCACTGTTCAAGGCTGGAATAAACTGGTCATCCAAGTGGAGAAGGCTGAGTGCTTCAAGTTATGTAATATTGAGGGGATTTAGATATGTGTCCTCTGAAAACTTTCTTGGTAGTATTACCGTGGTAACCAGGTACAGAATATCTGCAGAGCCATCAGTTTTTACATATTTGATTTCAAATAAAGTATTCTCCATAATAAGCAATTGCAAATATGATAGCCTCAACATACCCAGGGCTGTATAAAGCATCTCTCACCATCCTTCTGGTGACTTTGGACTTTGAAACACAAGCTAGAGGTTATTGTTTCTTTATTGGACACGAAACACCACTAAGATACACATTTTTTGAACCAACAGCAATTTGGGTTCCCATAACTGCGAACACATATGCTTTTCCTAAGGGAAAAGGACTTTGAGCAGAAATGGACTTTTTATTGCAAGACATTTGTGGTAGGAGGCAGTGAGCCCCATTTACTGTTATAATTTCTTTTTCTTTCTTCTTTTAAAGCACGACATTTGATTTATTAGATGGCCATACCCTAGAATATAGTTTCATTTCAAACAGAACGCCTGTTCAGTTATTGAGTGATCTGTGGCCAGCTCTGGCTTTTAAGGTTATTTTCCCACAGTGTGAGTTCTGAGGAGGTGGCTGTGGGCAGCTAGTGTAACTGTGATGCCCATGAGATCTGAGCCCTGTGGCTGGAAGAGAGGTCTATGGAACCATTCAGTCAGTGCAGTGGTTCTTCACAGGTTGCATCTCCTGGGCCCTTAAATAGAACAGGATGCTACGTAGACCACTGGCTAGGTGTCTATAGCCTGACATTGTCTATTTTTATTACCGGAGCCACTCTGTAGGCAACCTGAACAAAGGGTTTGCCTCTGGAGGTTTCAGGGATTCTCACCTGTAAAATGAGGGGCTGCTGAGGTTACAAAGGAAATGCACATAGAGAGATTCAATCCAAACCTGGAGGTAGGTACCACCACAGATATATTCCAAGGCTTTGGCTTCAACTAAGTTGGCCCTTTTCCCTCTTTCAGCTTACCTAATGACACTGAGTGTGCCTTGCAGGTCGGATGGTTGCCTGAGCATTTCTTGTAACCTGTTCACCCCTTTCCTTCACCACAGCTCAACACACTAGATCTCCACTGGTTGTCAATTATTGTAAACTTTTTCTTTGGGGGACTGGAGAGATGGTTCAGCAGTTAAGAGCACTGGCTGCTCTGGCAGAGGATCTGCTTTCCATTCCCTGCACCCACATGGCGCTAACAACTGTCCAGTTCCAGGGAAATCCAATGGTCTCTTCTGATCTCCTCAGGAATTGCACGACATAGGTACATTTATGTCCATGCAGGCAATACACTCATACACATAAAATAAAAATAACAAATAAAATAGCCATGTTGTTTAATGCCTGTGGAGCTCAGAAGAAAGCATTGGATCACCAGGAACTGAAGTTATGGATGGTTGTTAGCAGCCATGTAGATGCTGGTACTTGAACCCCGGTCCTCTGCAAGAGCAGATAGTGCTCTTAACTGCTGAGCCATCTCTCCAGCCCTTTAAGACCCATTCGTAAAAAAACAAAGGAAGCCATTTACCAACTGAGCCAGATCACCATACCTCTCTTATGTTCTTTCCAACTTCGATAATAATAACCATATACCCACCATCATTTGTTATTATTTCAAACCATGGGTACCCCCCCTGCTTTGATCCCTGCAGAGACCCCAAAGATCCCTCTCGAAATCTGAAAGCACCTGCAGCAAAGAAAAACATCCTTGCAAGTCCAGAGGGAGGAATTGGGATGACAGCTCAAGTTTCCTAGTTCCAGTCCAGACCTGAGCCTTTACAGAATGCAAATAGGCATTAAATTATAGCTAGTAAGATGGATAATCAGATAAAGCCACTTGCTGCCAAGATGACAACCTGAATTCTGCCTCAGGGCCCACATGGTGGGAGGAGAGGACTTACTTTTGTAAGTTTTCATCTGACTTACATACACACTATAGCACATTCACACAAAACACAATAAATAAATAAGTCATAAGCTGAAGATGCTAAAACCTATGATATATGTGGCACGCACATATGCATATTTTGGAGTGATGCAAATTGGAAGGAACAACAAAAAAAGACTGGGTCAAAAGAACTGACTGAAATGGTGAACTTCTGCTCAAAATAGTAAACTTCTGCATTAAAAATTTTAAAAGAGACTGAGAAAAGGATGAAAAACATGTTTGGCAGAATGCATGAGCTCTGGTGGGGTGGGGGGTAAGGAAGGGGAACTGGTCTAGATTCGATTGGAAATTTTGTATGAAATGCACAAAGCTTCAATAAAAATTGGCTTTGAAATTTTTTTTTTAAATAAAATAACCCCTTAGTGAACATATCTATTTAGAGGCAGCAAACAGTATGCATGGATGAATGTATTTGCTTTTTATTCCTCTTTGAAGTAGAGATGGTTGGATGAGTTGATTTTATTTCTTTGCCTGCACACCTCTCTCTTGTACAAGGAAAATGAAACAGGTTGGGACAGGCAATAAGGCATGACTGAGACCCTGTGAACTGAAGATTTAGCCTTTGTTAGGATTCCAAATTTTGACAGTCATTCTTAGAGCCTGAGTCTCCTTATCTGTGAGTGGAAGATGGGTGAGTAGTCGGTGGAGACGAAGACCTAGAGGTGCAAATGATCCAAGTCCAGGGGGCGAATGCAGCTATTTGGCTCCCTGGAAAGCAGGCTCTGAGAAAGGATGGGGCAGCACATTGCTTAGGAAGGAGAAGGTTAGGAGCAACGTAGGGGAGTAGATCCAGGAGCAGCTCTGGGCTGGGGGATCAGTTGTGATCCAGTAACAGCCTTTAGCCAACTTCGTGGAGATTTCTGCAACTAGGTTAACTGGAATACTGGAATTCATGCTGCCTGTCACTTGCAGAAGCCAATGAGGAGAGATAGGAATAGAATCTTTAAACCTGAACTTTATTCAGAGAGCCAGCAATCTGAGAAGAGCACCGATTAACATCCTAGATGCCTTCCATCTCATCTCTAGCCAACAAATTAATAGGGAGAGTGTGTGGTGATGAAGGCTGTCAGTCATTCTGGAGCTTAGTCTTTCTCCTATGATGAGGTAGTCCGAACACCTCTGGGATATGTGATAACTGCCTTGTTCACTATTATCCCTCACATTCTTCTCTCATTATATGGGGGTCTGGGCTCAGGCACTTCTTCAAATACTGGGTCAAGATAGTTTCTGCTCTTGTCAGCCTTGTGCTCCTCCAGGGATGGGAGAGCTTAACTCAGAACGAACAGATCATTTAATAGTGTGGATATACAAACTAAACTAGTAATAACATGTACATGTTGATTCCTTTATATAAGGTAGAGTACCAGTGTGTCTTCTTAATAGAGAGTGTATAAGTACCCTATTCATCCTTCCTATCTTCTATCTTCAGGTTACCCTTTGATCAAGTAAGGGAGAAGGTCCAAGCCCGTGTCCTCTACGTCTGGCAGTGGGATTGCCCCTGGTTAGGCTGGGAGCCACAGCTGGCAACACTCTGCAGCTGGAACTGTCTTCCCTATGACACTCTCTGCTGCTGGGCAGGAATATCTTCATTAAAGGGTTGTCTGGAAGGCCAGTTCCCATGCTCCCTACCATCAAAAGCAACAGTAGCCTCTCACTGAGACCTGGAGCTTGCCAATCTGCCTAGGCTGGCTGGCCAGGGAGTCCTGGGATCTCCTTGCCTCCAGCTCCCCAGTGCAGGGTTTACAAACATCACTGGATTTTATCTGGTTTCTGGAGACTGAATGCAGATCCTCATGCTTGCATGCAAGCCATGCACTTTACTCCCATGTCGTTTCTTTATGACAACTTTACTCTCCAGAGCCTTTCAAACAAAATCGTTCCAACTGCCTGTGAGGCTGCCCAGGGAGCTTCTGCAAGAAAATCTTTTCTCTTTGGTACCTGGTTCAAAAGAGGAAAACTTTAAAAATGCTTCAGGATTTGGCTCCCTGGTGACAGCAGTGCAATGCCTTTGGCCACATGGGTAATTCATTGCCTCATAAACCATAAGCTGCATTGACAGAGTTCAGAGCCAAGCCAGAAAGAACGGATAACTGCCATTTCCCCATGGAATTGCACAAGTTATCTACAGAGGACACTGGGGTCTGCTGTGGGGAGCCCTTCGCAGCTAATGAAATCCCTCTGTGTTCTAGTTTGCCTTCAATTGCTGTGATAAAACACTGACCAATACCAACTTTGGGAGGAAAGGGTTTATTTGTCTTATATCTCCTGGGTCACAATTCACCACTTAGGGAGCCCAAGGTAGGAGCTCTGGGTAGGAACCTGGAGGCAGGAGCTGAAGCACAGGCCATGGAGGAACGCTGCTTACTCCAAGAGAGGTAATTCCCCCGCTGAGACTCCCTCAACCCTGGTGTGTCAAGCTGCTGCTAAAGCATCCAGTATACTCTCTCCTGCTGAGTCGCCTTGGGTTCAGGGATAGGGGAGAAAAGTGCCAAGATACGGTAACATTTGGCAAGGAATGACTTATGTTGGGCCACTCAGATGGTTTGATAGGTAAAGGCCTTTGCCGCTAAGCCCGAGGATATGAGTTGGATCTCCAAAGCTCACATAGTAAGCTGTCCTCTGATTTCCAAATGTGCACTGTGGCATGCACACACACACACACACACACACAAACACGCATGCACACACATATGCTCACACACACACACACATGCACACACACATACCATAAACACAAAATAAATAAATAAACATAAGTTTTAAAAATAAAAAAATGCCTTATCTTGTTCCATTCACAGAAGAATGGAACAGATCAATCCATAGCGAAACCTGTGTCCCAGGATAATCCTCTATTCAATCGCTTCCTAATAATTTCCCTTGAATTAGGTTTCCTGCCTCAGACCCACACACACTGTCTTTCTTGGAAATTTAATGAGATCTCCAAACTTTCTGTTGTTTGTATTTCTGGGTCTTATCTGCACATAATACATTAATATGGAAATTAATTTTGTGCTCATCAGATAGCAAAATAAATTCTCAAAGTATGGTTATCTTTCAGCATTGTTAGAAGTCTTCCCCATCCCTGCCTCTGGCTGCTGAGTACTTAATAATGTCCAAACAGGGGACAATTAATTTGCTGTAGATACCTAGGAACAGATCTAAAGCTGGAGAGGAGATTCCTGGGCTTTTTGAGCCTAGGTGGGACCCAGCCCTACGGGCTCAGTCTCCTTTCCTATCACCTCTACCTGTGTTCCACAAGCACAGCCTCTGACGTCCAGATATTTCTAAAATGCATCCCCTTTCTCAAGTGTCCATCTTTTTGTATGCAAGTTGACAGACCCCTTGGCCTCGCTTTCTTCCAGGAGAAGGATCTGCTTCATCTTTTTTGTTTTTCGACAGGGGCTCATGTGGCTCAGCCTGGCCTTGAACTTCAAGCCTGGTCTTCAGCTCCTGATGCTTCTGCCTCCACCCCCAAGTGCTGGGATTCTAGGTGTGCTCCACTGCTCCCAACTTATGCAGTTCTGGAGCTGGAACCCAGGCCTTCATTATGCTAGACAAGCATAATCACAGCCACATCCCCAGCCCTACTTCACTTTTTTATTTTGGTTTGAATTTTTAATTGAATTTTTGTGTATTTCAGAACATCTCAATTAATCTTAATCCCTTTTATACCCACTTCCCCATTGGCATCCTCCCACAGGACCCCCACCCCCACCCCCTGCACTGGAATTCATACACTCTCTTGCCAAGAGCATGCTGAAGCTTATTCATGAAGGTGTTTAATATTAAACTTTTCTTCTAAGCTTAGATTTTGGCTGTTTCAGAAACTGTACCCAAGAAACAAGCATGGTCTTTCTACATTTTTTCTACTACCTTACAGTTAGAACCCTATAAATTCATTCATCAACTATACTTCTTTTCTCTATTTTTCTTGACATTCAAGATTAAGGTAGTCCACTTTTCTTTGTACTTTCACATTCTCAAATGAAAACTTAAAGTTATAAATTGTACACAAAACATCTTAAACAATCTTATTGTTTAACGTATTGGGAAATGAGATGCATCCCAAAACTGTAAATAAGATGATAAATCAAACTTCTTTTGTGTGAGTCTTAAGGGTAGATATACCAGTTAAGCTTGGACAGTTTACAGAGGATGTCTGTGTGTGGTTAGTTATCATACCCTGGAACAGGTCTCTGTGTGGTGCAGAAGCAGTTTCTTTGACAGGCGGTGACTAGGATATTTGACTGTAAATATAAGAATACATATTTTGCACTTAGGAAGAAGTTACATTAGCCTAGGGATGTGACAGCCTTGTGGATTTCTCTAAAATCTATGATCTCTCCATTCATACATATTGGCTATGTTTACAGTACCACACATGAGTTTCCTCCCATTGAGAGGGCTTTAAGTCCAATTAGGTAGCCATTGATTCCCCCCAAGATAAAAGTGCCACTACTACTCCAAATTTGTATGCTGTTCTGGGTGCCGATGTGGTTATTTGGTCTTGAAGATAGTGTTGGACTATCAGTTGATGTTCTCCCTTAGAAGCTCACATTGTGCTCTCCAAAGCTCTGAGTGCTAGCCTTCAGAGGAAGTGGCTTCCAGGTTAGTTCCAGATCCATTGCTCCAAACCCAGTCACTGAAGTATGTCCTGTCCTCAGCAATAGGGGTCTTACCTTCAATTTCTGGGAGGAAATCCAGAGCTGTGGTAATACTCTGTGTAATTTTTGGAGTCTCTTGGAGTACTCTGGCCAACAACTCAAAGGAAGGTTTCTTCTATCTGGCACTGTTTCTTGTTAGATAGTCTTTAGCTATGCACATGGACTCATGTAGAGATATTGTATGTGCAAGTTGCTAGACTAATATGATTCTCTCCATTTTTTTGTACACTAGCTAGACATTATCTCCCCTTCCCTGTCTAACCATCCTTATATGCCTTCCCCATTTAAAGTGTTCCCATTTTCCCCATTCTCCCTTTCCCATTCCCAGCCTCCTATAGTCCTACCTCTCTTGAGCTCCTATTCTTACTTTATCCTCAAATTTCCTTGCAAAAGCCTCCCTCTCACCTCCCATTTAAGTACCCAGTTTTATCCATTTCCCCTTTACCTGCCTCCTACTATTCTTCTCTCTCAGGTTCCTTTTTCACCTAACCTCTCTGGCCCCTTTCCATTTTCCTGGTTCCTGTAGCTACATCAGGATAAGGATTTGGTGCTAGGATCCACAAATGAGGGACAGGATATGTCTATTGTTTTTCTGTGTTACTTCACTTAGCATCATGGTCTCTAGTTACATACATTTACCTGCAAATTTCATCTGTCTTTGCCTTTGAATAGAACTCCATTTTTAAAAAAAATTTTAATTTATTTCTGTATGTGTATCAATGTACTGTCTGCATGCAGGTCTGGGCACCTGTGTCGTGCAATGCCGCGGAGGTTAGAAGAGGGTGTCAGATTCCCCTGGAACTGGAGTCCTCCTGGAATTGGAGTTTCAGATGGTTCTCGGCCACCATGTGGATGCTGGGGATCGAACCCGGGTCCTCTGTAAGAGCGGTCAGCACTCTTAACCGCTAGGCCATCTCTCCAGCCCCAGAACTCCATTTTTTTAAATGTACCACATTTTCATTATCCACTCATCAGCTGAGGGACATTTAGGTTGCTTCCATCTCTTAGCTATTGTGAAAAGAGCAGCAACAAACATGGATGTATAGGTATCTCTGCAATAGAATGAGTCCTTTGGATATATGCCAAGGAGTGGTATAACCAGGTCGAATGGCAGATTCATGTTTAGTTTTTTAAGAGTTCTACACACTGCTTTCCATAGTGGTTATACAAGCTTAATGCCACCAGCAGTGAATGAGTGTTCTCCTTTCCCCACATCCTCTCCAGTATTTGGTAACATTTATTCTATTAATCTTAGCCAGTCTGACTTGGGTAAGATGAAATCTTAAAGTGTCTTTATTTTGCATTTCCATAATTACTAACAATGTTGAACACTTTTAAAGATATTTCTTAGACATCTTTATTTCTTCTTTTGAGAACTCTCTTTTCAGAGTCCATCTTTTAATTGGGTCACTTATTTTCTTGATTCTTTGTCTTTTGAGTTCTTTATATATTCTGGATATAAGAATTCTTCCAGTTTTGCCAGCACCATTTGCCAAAGATGCTATCCTTCCTCTATTGAGGCTTTTTTTTTTTTTTGCCCCTTTGTCAAATATGAGGTGGCTGAAATTGTATGAGCTCAAGTTTGGATCTTCAATTTTGTTCTTTTGGTCAATGGGTCTGTTTTTGTGCCAGTACCAGGCTCTCTTTATGACTATATCCCTGTAATATAGCTTGAAGTCTGGTAAAGCAATCCCCCCTGTATTGTACTTTTCCCTCAGGTTTGCTTTAGCTATTTGGGGTCTTTTGTTTTTTTCATAAGAATTTAAAGATTTTTTTCCTAAGTCTATGAAGAAACTCATGGGGATTTTGATTGGGATTTCATTGAATCAATTTGGGTAAAATGGACATTTTTACTATATTAACTTTTCCCATGTTAACGTCAGGTCTTCAGCAGCAGGGCCTTATCACCTCTCTTCTTGCAGGTATCCCAGTTTAGAGGCAAGGAGCCTTTACCTTTTATGGGGCCTTAGATCCCCTGGCCAACATCTCCCTGGTAGAATAATCCATTACTGATGTCAGAGCTCCTGTATTGATATATTTTGCTTAAGTGCATAGTTTAAGGACTTTAGTATTATATTTGGTTCTGAACAGAGAATAATCCTTTTCACAGTTCTTATGTCTATTAGTCAATTAAAGAAGGTAGTTTTACTGGTTTTATAAGAGATTACCTCTATAATAGTTGTCTCCAATTTACAGTTGGAGAGTGATCTCATCATCGTCATATTTCTCCTTGTGCTGCTGAAGACCTGACGTTAACATGGGAAAGATATATTGAGACCACACATGCAAGTGTACAGATGGCCTCTGGAACACCAGAGAGTGTTACTAAAGGCCACTAAACCAATAAAGCAAATATGGGTCTCCTTGAGTCAAGCAAGACTCCACCATCAGCACCAGCTACACCTCACCTGCCTGGAAATACTGTGCAGCAGAAGCAGCCATATGCCTGTATATCCCAAATCTAATTGGCTATTGGCTCTCTCCTTGGAGGAATAACCCATGGCTGATGCCACAAGCTTACAGCCTCTACAGGTTAGGAGATGTCATAAGCCACAGTAAGACCCTGTCATATTTAACAGGAAAAAATGTAATTCATGGATCAACATATCATCTAAACATATGTGTCTATACCAAAGTAACCTACCATAACTATTAGTGCTGTTTAAATACCTAAATATCTAATTGCTTGTGCTTCATTAGTAGGATTGAAAGGTTATTCCTGGACAAACTGTCAGCCCATGAAAGGAAACAGCCAGAATTGACCAGAGTCCAAGACAACAGCTCCAGAGAGAGTGGACTGCTTTGCTTCTCATCCACCTTTGCCCCTTTTCTAAGTATAGGGAATAATCTGCGGAAGAGGGGGCGTGGTAGAATGTAAGGGCTGCGATTGGGGTGAATGGTGAAACTACAGCAAGTAGTCTGGACACTCATTTGATCAACCTGATTGAACATACAACCCCTCACCCCCCTCTGGAAGGTGGGGCTGTGGGGGTTTGGGCACAACAGCCTGCAAATTGGTTTTACATGAAGGATGCTTGTACTCATGGATTATCACTTATAGCTAAAAAATGAAAAAAAACTGAGAGAAATATGCAGGACAGTTATGGCAGAATGCATGATCTCAGTTGGGGTGGGGGCGGGGGGGAAGGGGAAGGGAAATATGCCTGAACTGAATTGGAAAATGATGTATGAAATGCACAAAGCATCAATAAAAAAATGTTAAAAAAAAACTTTTCCAATCCATGAGCATGGGAGGTCTTTCCATCTTTTGATGTTATTTTCAATCTCCTTCTTCAGGGGTTTAAATTTTTTGTTCTAGAGAACTTTGGTATCTTTGGTTAGGTTCGTTCCCAGGTATTTTTGGGGGGGGGGCTATTGTGAGTGGGAAGGTCTTCTTATATTCCTTCTCCACTTGTTTATTGTTCATGCAAAGAAAGGCTACTGATTTTTATAGGTTAATTTTGTATCCCGCCACTTTACTGAAACTCTTAAAAACTACTAGAAAGTAGTTTTCTGGTGGAGTTTTTTGCATCCCTCAGGTAAACTATTATATCATCTGCAAAAAGGGATAGTTTAATTTTCTCTTTTCTTATTAGTACTCCTTTAATTTCCTTCTTTTGTATAATTGCCCTAGCAAGCATATCAAACACTATGTTGAAGAGGAGTGGTGATAGGGGGCAGCCTTGTTGAGCTCCTACCTTTAAGGGGAATGGTTCTAATTTTTCTCCATTTAGGATGATGTTGGTTGTGGGTTTGTTGTATATGGCTTTGATTATATTTAGGAATGTTCCCTTCAGTCCAAACTTTAAACATGAAGGGATGTTGGATCTTGTCAAAGGCTTTTTCTGCATCAATTGAGATCAACATTTGTAGAAGAACAAAATTAAACCCCTACCACTCACCCTGTACAAAAATCAACTCCAGGTGGATCAAAGATCTCAACGTGAAACCTGAAACCCTAAAGGTGATAGAAGAAAAAGTTGGCAACAACCTATAAGACATAGGAGTAGGAAAAGACTTTCTAAATCAGACAGCAGCTGTGCAGGAGATAAGGTCAACAATTGACAAATGGGACCTCATCAAACCCAAAAGCTTTTGTACAGATAAAGAAACAATCAAGGAAGTGAAGAGAAAACCCACAGAGTGGGAGGAAATCTTAACCAGTGACACATCAGACAGAGCATTAACATCCAAAATATATAAACTACTCAAAAAACAAAGAAGAAAGAAAACAAATGACTCACTTAAAAGATGGAGTAAAGAGATGAACAGAGACTTCACTAATGAGGAAGTAAAGATGGCTGAGAAACATCTTAAAAAAGTGTTCAACATCGTTAAAAATTAAGGAAATGCAAAGTAAAACCACTTTAAGATATTTCACTCCAATAAGACTGGCTAAGATCAAGAAAACCAAAGACACCAAATGCTTGAGAGGTTGTGGGGAAAGGAGAACACTCATCCATTGCTGTTGGGAATGTAAACTCGTATAACAACTATGGAAAGCAGTGTGGAGAACTCTTAAAAGACTCAAAATGAGCCTACCACCTGACCCAGCAATATCACTTCTGGGTATATACCTACAAGATTCATCCTACTGCAAAGATACATGCACATCTATGTTTATTGCAGCTCTTTGCACCATAGTGAAGTGTTGGAACCAACCCAAATGCCCCTCAACTGATGACTGGCTAACAAAAATGTGGTTTATCTATACAATGGAGTTATATGCAGAGGTAAAGAAAGATGACATCATGAGATTTGCAGGTAAATGGATGGAACTTGAAGCCATTATGCTAAGTAAAGTAACACAGTCCCCCCAAAACAAATGGGGAATGGTTCCCCTCATTTGTGGATGCTAGTACCAAATCCTCCAATTGAAAGAAAAGCTGAGCAATGTTATTGTTATATTTCTTTCTATCTGAAAGCCACTGTGAGGTTATAATGTGAATATTTTAATGAGCCCTAGAATTAACTTACCACCTACTTTCAGACATGGTAATTAATGTACATGGATGGAAGGTAGATATTCATATTTTATTATTTTTTTATTTAATTTTTATTGATGCTTTGCACATTTTGTACATCATTTTCCAATTCAGATCAGGCATATTTCCCTTTCCCTTCCCCCCCACCCCCACCCCATCCCAAATCATGTATTCTGCCATAACTGTCCTGCATCTTTCTCTCAGTTTTTTCCTTTTTTAGCTATAAGTGATAATCCATGAGTACAAGCATCCTTCATGCAAAACCAATCTGCAGGCTGTTGTGCCCAAACCCCCACAGCCCCACCATCCAGTGGGGGGTGATAGGTTGTTTGTTCAATCAAGTTGATCAAATGAGTGTCCAGACTACATCGCTGTAGTTTCACCATTCACCCCAATCGGAGCCTTTACATTCTACCACGCCCCCTCTTCCACAGATTGTTCCCTAAGTCAAACAAGACTCCACCGTCAGCACCAGCTACACCTCACCTGCCTGGAAATGCTGTGCAGCAGAGGCAGCCATGTGCCTGTATATCCCAAATCTAATTGGCTATTGGCTCTCTCCTTGGAGGAATAACCCATGGCTGATGCCACAAGCTTACATCCTTTACAGGTTAGGAGATGTTATAAGCCACAGTAAGACCCTGACATATTTAACAGGGGGGAAAAATGTAATTCATGGATTAACATATCATCCAAACATATGTGTCTATGCCAAAGTAACCTACCATAACTATTA
>VZQC01015082.1:1730822-1741980 GCA_009823505.1 Rhizomys pruinosus
GGAATAACCTTTCGATCCTACTAATGAAGCAAAAGCAATTAGATATATAGGTATTTAAACAGTATTAATTGTTATCGTAGGTTACTTTGGTATAGACACAGATATTTGGATGGTATGTTAATTCATGAATTACACATTTTTTTCTGTTGAATATGACAGGGTCTTACTGTGGCTTATAACATCTCCTGACCATTAGAGGGTGCAAGCTTGTGGCATTGGCCGTGGGTTATTCATCCAAGGAGAGAGCCAATAGCCAATTAGATTTGGGATATACAGGCGTATGGCTGCCTCTGCTGCACAGCATTTTCAGGCAGGTGAGGTGTAGCTGCTGCTGCTGGAGGAGTCTTGCTTGACTTGAGGAGACCCATATTTGCTTTATTGGTATAGTGGCCTTTGGTAACACTCTCTGGTATTCCAGAGACCATCTGTACACTTGCATGTGTGGTCTCAATACATCTTTCCCATGTTAATGTCAGGTCTTCAACAGCAGTGCCTTATCGCCTCTCTTCTTGCAGGTATCCCAGTTTAGAGGCAAGGAGCCTTTACCTTTCGTGGGGGGTTGGATCCCCTGGCCAACATCTCCTTGGTGGAATAATCCATTGCTGATGTCAGAGCTCCTGCATTAATATATTTTGCTTAAGTGCATAGATTAAGGAGACTTTAGTATTATATTTGGTTCGGAATAGAGAATAATCCTTTTCACAGTTCCTATATCTATTAGTCAATTCAAGAAGGCAGTTTTACCGGTTTTATAAGGGATTACCTCTATAATAGTTGTCTCCAATTTACAGTTGGAGAACGACATCATCATCATATTTCTCCTTGTTCTATGGGGGCGGGAGAAGGTAAGAAAGTCTCTCGTATTAAAACCTTTGTGACTCCTAGAACGTAAGTTTCATTAGGACTCATTATACATAGTTGTTACAAGTAGAATCCACAGAGGGGTTTGATGTTTGTAGCAATCTGAGGCTTTTCTGGGCCTCCTTTCAATGTTCGGTGGGCCAAGTTTTCTGTTGGCACTTTCTGGTACATCCTACTCGAAGCAAAGCTAGTTTAAAGATATTCCACTTGTTGACTGTTGACCTTATTTCCTGAACAATTGGTGTCTGATTTCGAAAGTCTTTTCCTACACCTATATCTTGGAGGTTTTTTTCCCAACAGTTTCAGAGTTTCAGGTTTCACTATGAGGTCTTTGATCCATTTAGAGTTGACTTTTGTGCAAGGCAAAAGATAAGGGTCTAGCTGCATTCTTCTACAGGTGGAGATCCAGTTTTGCCAGTACCATTTGCTGAAGATGCTATCTTTCCTCCAGAGAGTGCTCCTGGTTATTTTTGAAATAGCGTATGGTTGAAATTGCATGTCATCATGTTCATGTCTTCAGTTATATTCTATTGATTTTCCAGTCTATTTTTGTGCCAATACGATGCTATTTTTATGACTATAGCCCCATAATATAGTTTGAAATTTGGTATAGTTACTCCCCCCTGCATTGGTCTTTGTGCCCAGGGTTGCTTTGTCTATCCGGGGTCTTTTGTGCCTCCATATAAATTTTAGAAGGGTTTATTCTAATTCTGTGAAGAATGTCATGGGGATTTTGATTGGCATTGCATTGAATCTATGAACTGCTTTTGATAGGATGGTAATTTTTGCATTATTAATTCCTCTAATCCATGAACATGGCAGGTCCTTCTATCTTCTGGTGATTTCTTCAATGTCTTTCTTTAAAGATTTAAAGTTTTAATTGAAGAAATCTTTAATGACTTTGATCAGTTTATTCCAAGATTTTTCTGAGGCTATTGTGAATGGGAGTGTTTCCATATCTCCAGTTGCTTGTTATTGGTGTATAGAAAGGATACTGAATTTGTAGATTGATTTTATAAGCTGCCACTTTACTGAAAGTCTTAATAATTTCTAGGAGTTTTCTGGTGGAATTTTTGGTATCTCTTAGGTATAACATCTGCAAATGGGATAATTTTACCTCTTCTTTCCCAATTAGTACTCCTTTAATTTTCTTCTTTTATTGCTCTAGCAATGGTTTCAAGCACTACATTAAAAAGGAGAGGAGAGAATAGGCAGCCTTGTCAGGTTTCTGATTTTAGGGGGGGATGCTTCTAGCTTTTCTCCATTTAGAATGATGTTGGAGGTGGGTTTCTTGTATATACCTTTAATTATGTTGAGGTATATTCCCCCAAGGACAATTCCTTCTAGGACTTTTAACTTAAATTCATGTTGAATTTTATCAAAAGTCCTTTCTGCATCTATTGAGATGACCATGTGATTTTTGTCTTTGAGTCCATTTATATGATTTATGACATTTATTGACTTATGTGTATTGAGCCATTCCAATCTCTGCCTGCATCTCTGGAATAAAGCTGTCTTGATCATGGTGGATGATCTTTTTGATGTGTGCCTGTATGTGGTTTGTAAGTGATTTGTAGATAATTTTGCATCTATGTTTATTAAGAATAGGAGTCTATAGTTTTCTTTTTTGGTTACATCTTTACCTGGTTTTGGTATTAGAGTGATGCTGGCTTCATAGAGAAATTTGGGAGTTCTCCTTCTGTTTCTATCTTTTTAATAATTTAAGTAATATTGGCTGTGGATTTTCTTTAAATATCTGGTAGAATTGTGCTGTAAATCCATCTGGGCCTATGCTATTTTTTGTTGGGAGGTTTTATATTATTGTTTCAATTTCCTTAAACTGTTCCTCTTTTAGTTTAGCATTGGTGACTCCCATGATTTTAGCTATAAATCCATTTCTTTTAGGTTTTCAAATTTCATAGAGTATAGAGTTTTAAAATATTCCCTAATAATGTTCTGGATCTTTTCGTTGTCTGTTGTGATGTTTCTCTTTTCATCTCCAATTTTGTTGATTTTTGAGTTGTTCTTTCTTTCTTTTGGTTAACTGGGATAAGAGTCTGTCTATCTTGTTTATCTTTTCAAAGAACCAGCTCCTGGATTCATTAATTCTTTGTATTGTTTTCTTCGTTTCTATTTCTTTAATTTTTGCTCTGACATTTTTTATTCTTGTCTTCCAGGTTTGGGTTTCATTGGTTGTTGCCTTTCAAGAGTCTTGAGTTGCAATGTTAAGTCATTTATTTATGATTTCTTGATTTTTTAAAGTGTCACAGAGGTTTTGTTGTGTTGTATTGTCCTTTTCATTTAATTCCAGAATACTTTCATTCTTTTCTTAATTTCTCCTTTCACCCATTAGTTATTAAAGAGTGTGTTGTTCAATCTCCAGGAGATCCTGTAGTTTCTAGGGCTTCTTCTGGTGTTGATTTTAAGGTTTATTGCAATGTGTTCTGACAGAATGTGGGGAATTATTTCAATTATTTTGTACTTGTTGAGGTTTGTTTTATGACCCACTATGTGGTTGATGTTGGAGAAAGCTCCATGGGGTGCTGAATAGACAGTATATTCTTTGATCTTCATGGAATATCCAGTATATGTCTGTTAGGTTCATTTGATGTATGGTATTTGTTGAATTCATATGTCTCTCTGTTTATTCTTTATCCAGTTGACCTATCTAATGGAGACAGTGGGATATTGAAGTCCCCTACTACAAATGAGTTGGAATTAATCTGTGTGTTAAAGTGCTGTACTTATGAAGTTGGGTGCACCAGAACTTGGTGCTTATATGTTCAAAATTGCAATATCTTCTTGGTTGAAGAATATATATATATATATATATATATATATATATATATGAAAGAAGTCATATATATGTATGTAAAATTTTCTCGAGACAGGGTCTCAGTGTGTAGCTCTGTCTCATCTGAAACTCACAGAGATCTACCTGCCTTTGTATCTGAGTGCTGGGATTAAAGGTATGCACCACCATACCTGGCTTTAGGCTTCACGTTTTGAACAATTAGTATAGAAGTCTTAGTCATCACTTCAGTGGGGGTATTTTTTGTAGCTTTTACACTCTGAGTGAGATGTTGAGATAGGGCAAAGGATCTTATTTCCATCTTTTCCCTAGGAACTACCATTGGGTCCTTTTTTGGTATAGACAGTAGAATAAAGCCAGATAGGAAACTACTGTCCAACAGTGATGCAGTGGGCCCAACTACTATTGCTGGGAGTGGCCATGACTGGCGAGGCCTCTGAGCCTTTTCTGCATTCTGAAACGCTTCCTCATTCATCCTCAAGAAGGAAGCAGACAGTCTAAAGCTTACTATTCTGTGGCTCTATGAGCTGAGTGGATAATCTGCTATAAGTTTTCTAGTTGAGAAAAACATGTTCCCATGCATTGTAAATTATCAGAGAAATGCCCAAGATGTATGATTGAAGTGACTCTTCATTTAGTTGTCTCCAAAATTTTCAAATAGGATCTGATAGATGGAACCATATCCAAATATGTGGGCCCCATGCTTGTGTTGTTTATTGTCTCTGAACAATAAATAGGACAAGGAAAGGGCAACAGAACAATCATAAGATTGTTTAATATCTTGGCCTAGGGGGAAGCAGGAGAATTGAATCCCTTGCATGAGTTGCTCCCATCTGAAATCTTCTTAGCACAATTCTAAAGCTGCTCTGTGACTGAATATAGTATTAGACTGAGATTTCTTAATCCTTGTGTAGATCAGCATCTCTCTAAATTAAATCACTTGACTTTTTCTGCCTAACTTTCAGGGGATGGATTANGGGGGGGGTGGCAGGGGGGTGGCACTGGCAGAGGCGGGAGGTGGCAAGGGGAAGTCATGCATTGTATGATTTCTTGAAATTTTTTAAAGTGTCACAGAGGTGTTGTTGTGTTGTATTGTCCTTATTGTTTAATTCCAGAATATTTTCACAGTCTTTTCTTATTCTCCTTTCAACCCATTAGTTTTAAAGAGTGTGTTTGGTCATCTCCAGGAAGATCCGGTAGTTTCTAGGGCTTCTTCTGGTGTTTGATGTTAAGGTTTATGGGCAATTGTTCTGAAAGAATGTGGGGAAGTATATTCAATGAATGTTGTACTTGTTAGGTTTGTTTTTATGACCCACTAATGTGGGTGATGTGGGGAAAGCTCCATGGGGTGCCTGAATAGACAGTAATATTCCTTTGCTTTCATGGGAATATCCAGTATAATGTTACTGTTAGGTTGCATTTGATGTTATGGGTATTTGCTTGAATTACATATGTTCTCTCTGCGTTTATTGTTTAGTCCAGTTTACCTATCTAATGGAGACCAGTGGGATTGATATTGAAGTCCCCTCCCCACTCAAATGAGTTGGGAATAATTATCTGTGTGGTTAAAGTGCTTTGTTTTACTTGACTGTTGGTGTTGTTTTTGTGTACATAGTTGGGTGTTGCTTGGTGTTTTTTGGGTGCACCAAAGAACTGTTGTTTGTTGCTATTATGTTTCAAAATGTTGCAATTAATCTTCTGGTTAGAATACTATATATCTATATGTATATATTATATAATATATATGAAGAGACAGGTGCAGCCTCTTTATCTCTTCTGGTAATTTTAGCCAAAATCTATTTTCAGATATGACTAGAATATTGTAACTCCTGCTTGCCTTCTTGGGAGCCGATTTGCTGGAGATAGGAACTTTTATTTCCATCCTTTCACTTAGGTAGTGGTAGTAGTACCTTAAAGTAACCTTGAAGAGATGAGATGGTGGAGTGGAGTGTTTTTTCGTGCAGAAAAAAAAGATAGATTTTTGTGCTTAATCCATTCCATGCCTGTGTTTGAGGAGTTTTAAGACTGAGTTCAGGTCCATTTATATTTAAAAGTTTTATTATTGAAATATATATATTGGTCCCTGTCAGTTTTTAATATTCCGTTTGTATCTGGACTCGTCTGGTCCTAACTGTGTATATACAGCTATCCTTCATTTAGTTTCTTTCCTGTGCCCTTGGTTATAGTCATTCTTCAGCTCTTAGTATTGCTTCAAGTATTTTCTGAAAGGCTCGGTTTTCTGGATTGTGGATTGAATTATTTTCAGCCTATTAGCTGTAAGATTTTTTTATAAAAAAAAAAGTTTTGTTTTAAAGATTGTTTCACCTTTACTGTTAGTCAAACATTTTTGCTTGGTATATTAAAGTAAAACAGTTCTTGTGTTGGCATCTCGAATTGGTTCATTTTAGAACTGGAGAAGACTATTGGGTTCTATATCAGCGAGTTCTTCTGTCTTTCATAATTTTGCATTGAAAAGTGTCTGTGAACACTGTAAAGCTGTACTGTTCAGTGTTATGATGTTTCCTTATAGGTGACTTGTTCGTCCTTTTGCAGCTCGTACGCTCCAGGTCTTTCTATTTGTTTTGTATGTTTTGGGTTTTGTTGTACTCAGGACATTTTTTTTCTGGTCCTCTATTTTGTACTTCTGTAGGAATGGGAACCTACGGTTGGGCACCGTTGAAGGAACTAAGACTTGTAAGACCTCTGAGGAGGGTTATCTGTAGATCTGTGGCATTAAGTTGCCTCTGTGAGTTATCGTGAGTATCTGTAGCCGGAAGGCTCGTTTCAGGATTATTTAAGTGTTTCGATTGCTTTGCCTATCTCTGCAAATATCCAGGATCCGATGGCGCTCTTCCCTTTCTTGAGGTATTGAGCAGAATGTGTCAACCGTAGTTTACCTGTTGCAAATTCGAGCTCTGCAGCGCCCCAATTAAGCCAAGTGGCCTGCTCTCCCCTTCCGCGCCTGACACACACCCCCCCCCCCACTTCCTGGCCCAGAGCACAGTAACTTTTGTTATATAAGCATACTGCTGGCATAAATAAAGGGAGACTCTATTCTCCTGGGCTTTCTTTGAGTCCGTGTCTGTATGTCTGTATGTCTTTATCTTTCCTCATCTTTCTATTTCTTCAGGTAAAATCTCCAGTGGTCCCTCCCCTGTCCTTGCCAGAGCTAACCGACAGTGTTCTATGTGCTTCTTGTATTTGTATGGTTCTCTCTTTCCTTAATTTGGGGGAAATTTTCTTCTACAATCATGTTGAGAAGTTGATCAATATCATTATCCTGAGAGTTTTCTTCCTTTATGCCTATGATAAGTAAATTTTCATGGTGTCCCACATTTCCTGAAAATTCCACTCCTGTGTTTTAAAAAAAATTCATAATCTTTTCTTTTTCATCACTATTGTCCAATCTTGACATTCTGTTTTCCATTTCATTCATTCATTCATTCATTCATTCTATAGTTGAGGCTTTCTCCTGTCATATCCAGAAGGCTTATGAGTGTTTCACTTCATTATTCATTTCAGCCTGAATTTTCTTCAGTAATTCTATCTCTTTTGTGAATTCAGTCAGAAGTTTAGTCCTATCTTCTTTTAATTCTTTGATTTATTTGTGTGTGTTTTTAAACTTCGTTAAATTCTTTGATCATGTTTGTGGTAGTTCTTGTAAACTCTGTGTCCTTTGTTATTTCTAAGTAGTCCTCATTATAGAACTCTTCTATATGACTAGCTGTCTTTGGTGGGGAGATATTATTTGGGTTTTTCATATTATCATTATTTTGTCATGATTTTGACATGTGGAATTTTTTTTTGTTTGTGATTCCGGTATGAAGCTGAAATCTTCCTTTGTTGAGATAAAGACTTATTTTGTTTGTATTCTTCATCTGCCTTGGTTGTTTTCTTATAAGGTATGAGAAGCGGATTGGTCTAGGCTTTAGGTTCTCTCTTTTGATTTCATATTGGAGGGAGTAGTTGACTCTAGTCCAGCTAATCAGGAACTCCCAAAGAAGTCCAAGTCAGGCACCAAACAGATATCCTTAGGCTTCCTTCTAAGGTCTGGGCCCCTACTAGGCAGCAGGCACAGCACAAATTGGGAAGCTCACTACAACACAGAGGCAGGATTCAGGTGCTCTCAGGAGGGCTGGAAAGCCCCTACTTCACCTTTTAAGGCTCCCGCTGTTACTTCTTCTGGACTTACTTGCCATAACATGGACTTGTTATATTACACATGTGTGGTGCCTGGGTCAGGTAACATCATGGAGGTGAACATGCCAAAATTGATTTCTTACAGTTCTAGAGGCTGAGAAGTCCAAGGTTAACAACCAATATCTTGCTGTGTCATCTCATGATAGAAAGTAGAAGGGAGAAATGGAAAGAGGTAGGGAGAAAGAAGGGGAGAGAGGGAAGGAAGGAGAAAGAGAGGGAAGGAGGGAAGGGGAGAAAGAAAAATAGGAGGAGGGAGTGAAGAGGGATAGGTGAGAGGAGGGAAAGGGAAGGATGGAGAAGAGAGGAAAGGGGGAGGGAGAGGAGAGGAAAAAAGAAGGGAGAGGAGAGAGGAGATAAGAGGGCAGATAAGAGGAGAGAATTCGAGACCTTGCTGAAGTCAATTCTCTTCTTAGAAACTTGGGTTCAAGACAACATTAATTAAGTCATAAATCCAGGTTACTTGTAACCTAGTTCCCTCTTGAAGATGTCATCTCTCACCATTGTTCTATTGAGGATTCTGTTTCCAATACATGAACTTGGGGAGACACATCCTGGCATGTACTAGATGAACGGACTCTCCTCCTGGCTGGGGACCTGCTGTGGTTTTGTTGGTCTCTAGCAGTCAACAGGCCTAAGAGTGGAACAGCTAGACCCAGTCTTCCTCATGAACCCTGGATTACACATGAAGACAGTTTGTTTGAACAGGGAAGAAAATTGTTTTAAAGAAAATAGCTGGGACAATAGCAAAGAGCTGGAACCCACCCAAATGCCCCTCAACTGATTAGTGGAGAGAGAAAATGTGGTACATCTATACAATGGAGTTCAATGCAGAGGTAAAGAAAGATGACATCATGAACTTTGTAGGTAAATGGATGGAACTTGAAGATATCATGTTAAGTGAAGTAACACAGTCCCAGAAAACAAAGGATGAATGGTATCCCTCATTTGTGGATGCTAGCGCCTATTACTTAGTTATAAGGCAAACTGAGCAACATTAATGTGATCTGAAAACAACTGGGCTCTTATATTGTAAATCCCTTAACAGGTTCTAGGACTAGGCTACCATTTATTTTCAGAGTTAAGACTATTTGGTATATGGATGAAGGATATTTATGCATATTTTAGAGTAATATAAGATCAAAGGAATGCGGGTGGGGGAATAGCTGGAAAAAATTTTTCTCTGGTTTAGAAGGTATTTCAAGGTATTTCTTAAAAAGGTTTCTTTCTCTTTATTTATTTATTTTTTTGAGATAGGGTCTCATGTATCGCAGGCTGGCTTTGAACTTGCTATATATCGGAGAATGTCTTGGACTTCCTATTCTTTTGTCTCTACATCCTGAATGCTGACATTACACATGTGTACCACCAGTACACCTTAAATAATTTTTTCTTTTTTGATTTGTTTATTTTTATTTTATGTGTGTGAGTATTATGCCTTCATGTGTGTAACTGCACCTGTGTCATGCAGTGGCCACAGAGGACATAATAGGGGATCAGATCCCCTGGAAACGGAGTTACAGATGGTTGTTACCCACCATATGGGTGCTGGGATTCGAACCCAGGCCTTCTGCAAGAACAGCCCATGCTCTTAACTGTGGAACCATCTCTCCAGCTCATCATTTTCTCTTTAAAAGAGAAATAAGCTTGCTTGGGTGCAATAGTCAGGTCGTGTGTCTGGGGCTCAGGTTCCGGACCTGCTAGGATCACCTGGAGCAGCCCGCCACTGCTCCAGGCAGGTAAAAATTTAGGACATTGACTCTCGGGGTGCTGGACAATTGATTTGCTGGTCTGTGGCAGAGGTGCTAGTGGCTGGCAGGCCTAGCTTGGAGCCCTAAGCCCCGGCAGAGTGCGGCTGCCCGGTTGGGTTGCCCCTCCCCCTAGTAGCCAGAAGCGATCCTGGGTTTGGGTCTTGCTCGGGTGCCATAGTCAGGTCGTGTGTCTGGGTCTCAGGTTCCGGACCTGCTAGGATCACCTGGAGCAGTCAGATTTCTGACCTAGCCCGCGCCCCGCCACTGCTCCAGGCAGGTACCCGGGCGCGGGCTAAGTCAGGAATCCCTCCCACCCCCAACAACTGGAATTGAGGAGAGAGTATCCAGTGGATTAGGAGAACCTTCAGAACAGGAAAGGAAGAGTGACTTATACCTCCAATATCCAATATATAAACAAAAGTGAAAGCCTGAAACCTAGACAAGTCAACACTCCATAAACAAGGAGGGGGGAAAAAGAAAAAAAAAAAAAAAGCATCGGAAGGAGGCAAGCAAAATAAAACAAGCTTTCAGCCTTCAACAAACTGAAAAGGCATTCACACACTGAAAGGCTATTAATCACAAAGGGAACCCACATGCCAGTGACACCACAAAGGGACAACACAGGGAAGGTGCAGGATAATTCCCACCAAGCTCTACCACCCGGTAGGAGATAGAAACAATGGGATCCCTCTGGAGTGACCCCAGATACAGACTTTAGAGGAATAATTGCAGACCTATGCAGAGAAATTAAAGAAAATAGAGAATTCAGAGAACTAAAGAGAAGAATGAAAAACTCAAAAAAGGACCTAGAGGGATACATGACAAACTTCAGAAAAAGAACTAGAGGGATAGAATGATAAACTCCAGAAGAACTAGAGAGGAGAAAAAAAAAAAACAACAAAAACAAACCACCTTAAGGAGGTAGAACACTGAAAAAAGAAGCCAAACAACGAAATAAAGGAGCTTCAAGAAAAGATTGAGAAACTTAAAAAGGAAATGGATATATTAAAGATAATCGACTAGGATGAAATGAAAAAGGAAATAGAACACTCATCAATAGAGAAAGGAAGGAAAGCCTCAGAAATAGAATGGAGGAAGCAGAACAAAGAATTATCAGATCTGGAAGAATAACACAGAGCACTAAAAAACTCAAAATAAAATTTATGAAAAATTAAAAAAATACACAAAAGTGGAAACAACCAGGAAATATGGGATACTATGAAAAGATCCAAACCTCCACATCATAGGAATAGAGGAAAGGAGAAAGAATCTCAAGAGAATAGTATTGATCAGGAGCCTTCAACAGAAATAATAGATGAAAACTTCCCCAAACTAAAAATAGACAAACACCATTCAAATATAAGAAGCGCATAGGACTCAAAAATAGACAAGTCAGAAAAGAAACTTCCCCACGCCATATCATAGTCAATTAATGCTAGATGCCCCAAACAAAGATAAAATTCTGACGGCCACAAAAGAAAAACAGTCACATAAAATGGGAAAACCCATCAGAATTACAAGTGGCTTCTTGGCACAA
>VZQC01015082.1:1752132-1775873 GCA_009823505.1 Rhizomys pruinosus
TTTTATAGTAATATGAAATTAACAGAGGAAAATGTGAATTCCTAAGCATAAAAAAGACTGAGAGAAAGATGCAGGACAGTTATGGAAGAATGCATGATCTGGGATGGGATAGGGAGGGGTGGGGGGGTTGGGGGAAGGGAAAGGGAAATATGCCTGGAACTGGAAAATGATGTATGAAATACACAAAGCATCAATTAAAAAAAAAAGAAAAAAAAAAGAAATAAATGTACCAGATGGCTGAAAAAAAATAAAAGAGAAATAAGGTTGGACTCTCCAGGCGAGAAGCCAGGCAGAGTATTTCCAAAGCCCAGTGACAACAATAAATCCCCTTCTCCTTTTGCAAAGAGAATGTACCCCCTAACTGTTAGATTCCCTTTGTAGGGCTGTGTGGGCTAAAATATATCTTCTTTGAAATGGATTTATCACTGGACAAGCTACAAACTACAAAGACAGAGTCTGGTTTACTTCGAGGGAGGGGCTAAGGCGAAAGCTGAGCTGCAGGTGAGCTTCCTTCTGCCTCACCTGCCTTGGAGCCGAGCCTGTTCCTAACTCATGCCGTCTCCCTCTTGGCTTTCCATCGGTGCCTCTCCTGTGCTGAGGGCAGGAGCATGCAGAAGACCCCCTTCCTGCCTTTTCCACAACTGCTCTGCAGGCTGCATGGAAGATCTACTTTCCTGGCAGGGTGGAAGGGAAAGGAAATGGAAGGGTGGAGTGGGAGAGAGGCTTCTTGGGACTGCACTGAAACGCCCGTGTATTTGGACTACACTCAATGAGAGAAAACCTAGTTAGACCTCACCTCATGTCCTCCTTTAAAATAGAATCACAGACAATCCTGAGTGCCATTTCTTTGGAGAACGATGGGAAAGGCAGTGTCTACTGCTGTGGAGTGCATCAGTACTGGAGAGAAGCCACTTCAAACCTCCTGGCTTCTAGAAAGTTTCCTGGCTGCTGCTCTCACCTGATTACTTTCTGTGATCCTGTCTCCAGCTCCTCTTCTCTGTCTCTGAAGGCAGCCACTTCGAACTCACAGCCATAGCAGTGCGTCAACGGACACTAACACTGAGTTCTTCCTGCCAGTGTGAGATTCAGTCAGGGGTCTATCTGCCAGGTTTATCCACAGGTTATTCTTTCTGTTGTTCTGGGCCTAATTATTGACTCAAATGCACAGATTCCCAAAGATATACACCGAGTCACTCAGCTGATAAGCAGCTCGCTAAATAGAACAGTTATCTGTCCCAGAAAGGGGGGTTCTTCCCATCTCCCACCCAAGTCCTCTTCCTAGGTCATCTGGGCCCAGGCAAAGGGATAGCACCTGCCACACAGTTCATTCACCTGATAGTGGTAGTGTGAAGAACAGGTATGAGTGTCTGGGGTCCTGAAACATCAAGACGAACTCTTCTCATACTAGAAAATCCTTAGCGCTGGCATTCACTGGTGTGTGTGTGTGTGTGTGTGTGTGTGTGTGTGTGTGTGTGCATGCGCGCGTCGGGAAGTCAGAAGTCAACCTTGGTTGCTCTTCCTCAGGAGCCATCTATCTTGTTTTGTGAAACAGGGACTTTCATTTTTACCCAGAATTAGCTGATTTGTCTAGGCTGACTGGTCAGTGAGCCCCAAATGTTGGCTGTCTCTAGCCCTCCAGCCCTGAGATAACAAAGGCACACTTCTGGGCCCAGCCTTTTTATGTGAGTTCTAGGAGGCCTAACTCAGGTCTTCATGCTTGTATAGCAAGTGTCCTTACTCACTGAGTAATTTCCCCAGCAGAGAAAATATAATTTACAAGAGACTTTTCAAAAAGCTGGGGTGGGGGCACTGTTAAAGACCAACATGCTGACTACAGGATCATGAAGGATGTAGCATCAAGACTTTCCACAGGAAAAGTGTCTGCCTAGTGCTGGCGCTGGAGAGATGGCTCAGTGGGAAAGCACATTTGCTGCACAAGCATGAGGTCTTGAGTTCAAATTCTTAGCTCCCACATAAAAAGCGATGCATGGTTGAACGCGCCTGCAACCCCAATGCTGTGAGGAGCAGAGAGAGGAGGGTGGTTGGAGCTTGCTGGCTGCCAGCTCAGCTCCAGGTTCATTGAGAGACCTCCCTCAAAGGAATAAGGCTGACTGTGATAGAACAGGACACCTGCTGTCTCCTATGTTCTCTGTGAGTGCACAAGTGCCATAGTTTCACATACATATACCCATACATGAAACATACACACACACATACATACATACATACATACATACATACACAGGCACATGCACAACAAAACAGCGTCTGGAGCCTTTTGGAGACTTCATATGTACACATAGCTTTGCAGCCCACCTTGAACTTGTGGGTAGTGATCCTGGAAGAAGGAGACCCTCTCATCAATGTGATGTTAACAAGGTGAGGGAGCAGCATGCCTCAGTGGACCAAACAGGATGACTCAGGGTCAGTCACCATGCCCCATTCTATCACCAAGCAGGCTTATGACCTTTGCGAGCCACCAGCCATCTCTGAGTTTCACATTTGTCAAACGGGGGCAAATTACATAATAATAGTGGAACATCCATCACCAGCTCCTTGCAGAGAGAAGCTAATACAGTTTGAAAGTCCTCTGTGTGTTTAGCAGCACTAAGTCAATGTTTGAGTTTAATTATTCTGCTCCATGTTTGAGGGGAAAGGAATGTAAGCAGTAAGGTTTAAAGACGGCACTCCCACAGTTGAAGAAAATGAGTTTTGGAAAGGGATGGCTTTCAGTCTGTTAAAGAATTTACTGAGGTGAACTTTTGTTCTATATTGAGATATAAAGATATAAACAGGTGGAGAGGGAGAGGGAGTGGAAGAGGGAAGCTGCAATGAATAGAGAGTCTAGAATCACTGGGCTGCGTCTCCTGCACCTCATAAACCAGGTATGGTGGCACATGCCTATCGGCACAGCTCTCGGGAGGGAAAAGCACAAAAATATTTCCTCTATGTGAGAACTCTGTGAAATTCAAATGTTAAGTGTCCTTTGTAAGGTTTTGTGTGTGTGACGTATGAGCATGGGTACACATGTGTGTGCAGGGGCATGTGCATGCTAGTGCATACATACAGAGGCCCAGGACAACCGAGCGTGGCTATGACGGGAGGGTTCGGTCTGTTTCTGCCTCCCCATGGCAGGAGCCACCACTCCTGCTTTTTAAATAAAATGTGTGTCTCTAAGATCAAACTCAATTCTTCATGCTTGTAAGAAAGCTCTTTAGCAACCGAGCGTCTCCCCTGCCCGTGTAAAGCTTTGCTGAGACACGTCTCTGCTCGTTTTATGCCTGCTTCCTAGAGGTGTAGCTGAGCCGTAACAGCGACAGTGGCCCACAGAGCCGGACATCCTTTCATGTGGTGCTTCATGGAAACGTCTGCAGGCTCCCACTTCATGGTCTTAACAAGACTGGGTACTCCAACCACTTCCTTTGGAAAATAGGCACTTCCCCCTTTCTGTCCTATTTGCTGGTTTTAGTGAGTGACAGAGTTAAAAAAAAAATGAGGCCCTGGGATTCTTCTTCATGAGTTTGGTGCAGTCATCAACATCTGCAGCTATTTAGCTCTGAAGGTCTCTGAACAGGGTCTTATTGTGAGGACTAGGCCACACACAGGTCTGCAGTTATCTAAGACCCAGTTCCTCCTCCCAGCTTCCTGTCACTGTTGGTGGCCTAGGCAGCTGTCCTAGAAGTTTTGCTATAGAAGGCAGTGTAAGTTCAAGTTCAGGTCATCGGTTCACACTGCCCTCTACCTGTCGTTTATCAATGAATGTCACCTACTTCTCTGGTCTAAGCCAGTTGACCACTTGGTCCAGGAGTTTGTGGGCATTACTAAGAACACCAAATTTACAACCCAGAACAAAATAAAAGCCTGACTCTTAAAATAAGTTTTTAAGAGTGGGCCCACACCCAGAGGACACCTGTTTCTCCAGATGGCTCTCAGAACTGTGCCAACTGGCCAGGACACACTCACTTTGTTATTGCAAATAGTTTCTCCAGCCTCACTGGGGAAGCACAGGTTTGACTCCACCCGTAATCAACAGACCATCCAGTCTTTTCATCCCTAGTTCACATTCATCTAAGGTCATGCAACCTTCCCAACCTCCACTGTGTTCAATGGAGATGGGGCACTGCCTTTCAGCATATCAAAGCATTCATTCATTTATTCATCTTTTTGGGTGGAGTATAAAATTGAGGTTGCCTAGGAAATGAGATCAGGTGCCCAGGTCACAAGACACCTGATCATATGGTTTTGTTGGGGTTAATTAAAAGTCATTAGTCCAGAGTATGTCCACTAATACAAGTCATTCCACAGAGACTGAGCAAAGGTGCCCAGCACTTCTGCTTTAACACTAAACCTTTGGACTAAAGCATATACAAAATTTGGTAAAATACAGAGCAAGTGCAACTGGAAGAACTTTCACCACTTCCTTTTTGATGGGCATAGTGTAGGGGAAGCAGAAGAATTACTATCTTGAGTAGGGGGGAAGGCAGAAACAGCAAGAGCCCCTTCTCTTGGGGTCCTCCACACCAATGCTTAAGGTGTCTGCAGAGCTTGTGTCCACACAGAAAGAAGTCTTCTAAGACACCCCAAACCCCTCCAGAGGGCTGGAAAGATGGCTCAGTGGTCAGGTGCTTGGCATGGAAGCACAAGGACCTGAGTTCAAATCTCCAGAGTGTATGTGACAGCTGGATGTGTCTACTTTGGATTTGACAGCTGCTCTGAGACAGGAAGCGAGGTAAGAGTATCCCTTGTCTTTTAATGCCCTAGTACCTGGTTTTGTTTTGTTTTGTTCATGTTCTTTTGTTTGTTTGTTTGAGACAGGGTCTCCCTGTAGCCCCAGCTGGCTTGGAACTCACTCTGCAGACCAGGCTGGCTTGAAATTACAGAGATCCACCTACCTCTCCCTCCCTATTGCTAGGATTATAGGCATGCACCACCACACCCAGCTTTGTTTGTGGTCTTTTAAAGAAAGGCTCTCTCTGTAGCCCTAGCTGGCCTGGAACTTGCTATCTAGACTAGGCTGGGCTGGATCTTACAGAGATATAGGTGGAGCCTCACTGGGGGTAGCTTACACACAAGTTCCAGGCCAGTGAGAGACCTTGTCTCAAAAAGCTATGTAGGTAATGTCCTGAGGAATGACACCAAAGTTATCCTCTGGCTTCCACACTCACCATGTCTTACACATGCACCGTCCTCCCCATACACTCACACACGCATGTATACACACACACACACATATACATACATAGACACATAACCATAAGAAGTCATTGGGGCTGGAGAGATGGCCTAGCGGTTAAGAGTGCTGACTGCTCTTGCAGAGGACCCGGGTTCGATCCCCAGCACCCACATGGCGGTTGAGAACTGTCTTTAACTCCAGTTCCAGGGGAATTCACACCCTCTTCTGACCTCTGCAGCATTGCACAACATGGGTGCACAAACCTACATGCAGACAGTACATTAAAACACATATAAGAATTAATAAAAATTAAAAAAAAAAGAAGTCACTGAACTCTTTGTGGACAACCTCTTTAAACAAGGTGTCTTCATTCAAAAATAGAGTCTAAATACTCCTAGACACTTAGAAAAGAGGTCAGGGGATTTTAACTCTGATGGTGGACAAGTTTGCTGTTTTGTTGGGGATTTACACCATGGAGACAGGAGACAGGTAGACTCCAACAACAGGTAGATAGAAGGAATGAAGGGTGGAACGGAAGAATGATGCCATATGCTAGCCCAGTGGGGTTACATCAGACAAAACACTTCCATGTGAACTAACTTAAATGTTACAGACTTAGTGCCTTACAGGAACTTTCTCATTCCTATGTAGAATGGGGTCTTCTAAGTAGAATAGGTATCACAGACCTTGGGTTCTAAATGGCCTGCCAGAACCCTGACCAGACTCTGTCATCCCATGGGTGGCCTCTAAGTTTTTACCTCATTAACATATACAATCCTGCCCACTTTTATATCTCAAAGCACATAAAACCCTGAAACCTAACTGGAACTGGAGGAACCTGGGGGAACTCTCCCTGTTGGTGGGGAGCTTTCCCTATTTGTTTTACGCTTAATAAGTTATTACTTTAAAAATTGTTTTACTTTTGGGGCTGGAGAGATGGCTCAGTGGTTAAGAGCACTGACTGCTCTTGCAGAGGACCCGGGTTCAATTCCCAGAAGCTGCATGGCGGCTAAAAACCACCTTTAAACTGGGAGTGGTAGCTCTGCCTTTGATACTAGCCCTCACAGGGGAGGCAGAGGCAGGCAGATCTCTGTGAGTTCAGGGCCAGCCTGGTCTGCAGAGTGAGTTCCAGGCCAGCTGGGGCTATAGGGAGACATTGTGTTGAAAAAAACTGTTTTACTTTTAGTGCGTGTGTGTTTGCTTGCATGTAAGCCATGTACTTTGAGATACAAAAGTGGGCAGGATTGTATATGTTAATGAGGTAAAAACTTAGAGGCCACCCATAGAATGACAGAGTCTGGTCAGGGTTCTGGCAGGCCATTTAGAACCCAAGGTCTGTTCTACTTAGAAGACCCTATTCTACATAGGAATGAGAAAGTTCCTGTAAGGCACTAAGTATGTAACATTTAAGTTAGCCTGTAACATTTAAGCCATGTATATGTGGAGGTCAGATGACAGCTTGCAGATGTCAGTCCTCTCCTTCTCTATGTAGATCCTGGAGATCAAACGCAGGTCATCAGACAAGCCATCTTTTCCCACTGAGCAGTCTTGATGGCCCTAGTCCTCGCTAATTCATTCATTCTTTGCCGTCCACGTGGTTCATTCTTTGTACTTTGCAGACAAGAGTTTGGAAAGCAGAGACATTCCCAGTGCTACCTTACCAGGTGTCTCTAGTTGGCTTTCTATTACTATGATAAAACACTCTGACCAAAAATAACCTGGGGAGGAAAGGGCTTCTGGCCTCTTACACTACCAAGTGACTGCCCCTCACTGGGGCAGGAACTCCAGGCAGCAACCTGGAGGCAGGAACTGATGCAGAGACCCCCACAGAGAAATGCTGCTTGCTGGCTCAGTCCTCCTGCTTGCTCAGCTACTTTTCTCACACAGCCCAGGTCCACCTGCCCATGGTGGTGCCCACAGTGGAGTGGCTCTTCTACACCAATTAGCCATTGAGAAAATGCCTCAAAGCCCCAGCCACCGGCTAATCCAATAGAAGAAGCTACTTTATTGACGTTCTCTCTTCTCAGATGACGCTAGTTTATGTCAATTGACAAGAACTAGCCAGCGCATGAAGTCTGTCAGCTTTGCTTGTCTCTGGGATCTCAGTTCCGTCTCTACTGTTTACCTGGCCAGCATATTCTTTGTCCTCCACGGCAAATGACCACTTCCTCTTCCTTTTGCCTTCTCTACTGTGACCAATAGCTCACATCAATCACGTTGATGGGTTTAATCAGCGACAGCTTTGGCTGCTGCCCCCACTAAAGCTGCTTGTCTCAAGGACTATCTATTTCCTCTTGCCATTTACTAACCATAAAACAATGATATGACCTAAAGCATGAGGCTTCTGATTAGAGAAAAGGTCATCGGGACAACATCGGGCTGTTATCAATGGGTTTACGCCCCTAGAGGCACCCCTTGCTCTTAAGTCTGTTCAAGTAGTCAATCTATCAGCTAGAGGAGACATCTAGGGAAGTGAAGGGGGGCAGAGTAAACCAGAAGAGCTTGGCACATAACATATGCTTATGGCTCAATGTGCAGGGAGGCTGGACCATCAGGTGCCAGAAGCAAGCAGATCAACCTTCCCATGATAATCCCATATCTGAGTTATAAGATGCTTATTTTCTGTAGTGTCTGAGGCTTTCCCCTATATTTCTATGTCTACTCAAGTCATTCCAAACAACATAGGGCTGGAAATATGGCATATGCCTTTATATTCTCAGCACTTGGGAGGCAGGTATATCACTGTAAGTTCAAGGCCAGCTTGCTCTACATAGTGAGTTCCAGACCAGCCAGTGCTACATAGTGAGGCCCCATATAGAGATGACTTGGAGAACTTTTTCTTTGAGACAGGGTCTCATGTAGCCCAGGCTGGCCTTCAGTTTGCTGGGTAGCCAAAGGTGACCTTGAACTTCTGTTCTTTTTTTTTTTTTTCATGTTCCTTCTTATATGTATCAAAACTCATACTGAACAATGAGTTCTGGGTTGCAAAAGAGGATTTAATTTTGCACCTGTCGGTCATGCCTGTTCACCAGCTGAACAAACACACACACACAGTGCTAGAACTTCTGCTCCTCTTATCTCCACCTCCTTCATGCTGGAATTATAGGCTTATACTATTACCCTTGGGTATTTTTTTTTTGTCTTTTCCAGACAGGGTCTCCCTGTAGCCCCAGCTGTCCTGGAACTCACTCTGTAGACCAGGCTGGCCTTGAACTGACAAAGATCCGCCTGCCTCTGCCTCCCAAGTGCTAGGATTAAAGGCGTGCATCCCACCCCTGGCATACCCTTGGTTTTATATGGGTGGTGGAGGCCAACCTAGGTCCTGTGCAAGCTTGGGAAGTACTCTGATAACTGAGCTCTACCCCGAGTCCTCCAGTTCCATGGTCCTTTTAATGGTGATGAGTCTTCTCTTTATGGCCTTACTGCAAACAACTCATTGTGGAACAAGCAGTTCTACGATTAAGTTTCCAGATAAAACAGCCAGTGAAACACTAAGCAAGACACTGTGTGTTGATCAAGGCAGCTCCACAGAAGCCCATACCAGTAACATAGGACCAAAACATAGCTGAGTGATTGTACAGCCTTAAGTCCTCCCATGAGGACAAATGGAATGAACACTAGATTATAGTAAGCTCCAACAAAGATTAAACAAAACAAATACAGATTTGTCTGTGTGCAGTGCATAAATATGACAGTTTGTGTTTTGGGGGGTCTCCAGAATGAGTAGTTAGAACATTTGCTTCAAACAGTTAAAAATATTTGATTTAAATATGAAGTTTCATTGATAAAGCCATAGAGGGGTAATGCTTAGAGAATAAAATGCGTTCTTTTCTAGTAATGAAAATGTGTGAGACACTTTTTATTATATATCTATCTATCTGCAAGTGTGTGAAGGTGCCCACAGATGCCAGGAGATGTCAGACCCCTCTGGAGCTATAGGCAATTGTGGGTGGCCTGATATGGGTGCTGGGATCTCAACTCCAGTCCTCTGATAGAGCAGTAAATGCTTTTAACTGATGAGCCATCTCTCTGACTCCAAGATAATTCTTTAACAATCTTTTTGAGACAGTCTCCTTGTAGCAACAACTATCTGGGAAAATACTATGCAGACCAGGCTAGCCTCCTCTTACTGCTGCCTGCCTCTGCTTCCCAAGTGCTGGGATTAAAGGCATGTGCCACCAAGCCCAGCTCCCAAGATAATTTTTATTTTTATTTTTTGGTCATTTAGAGACAGGGTCTCCCTGTAGCCCCAGCTTTCCTGGAACTCACTCTGTAGACCAGGCTGGCCTTGAACTCACAAAGATCCCCCTGCTTCTGTCTCCCAAGTGCTAGGATTAAAGGCATGTGTCACCATGCCCAGCTCTCAAGATAATGTTTTATATACAACTGTGCTGGAGAGCTTTAGTGTCAACTTGACACACCTGGGTTGAGGAACCCTCAATTGGGGAATTGGCTCCATTGGATTGGCCTGTGGTCACATCTGTGGAGTATTGTCTTGATGGTCGAGCAGTGTGGGAGGACCCAGCCCACAATGAGTAGTGCCATCCTGGGCAGGTTGTTGTGTACTGTATAAGAAGGTGGGCTGGGTATGAGCCAGAGGAGCAAGACAGTGAACAGCATTCCTCCATGGTCTGTGCTTCAGCTCCTGCCTCCAGGTTCCTGCCCTGAGTTCCTGCCTTGGGCTCCCTAAGTGACCCAGGAGATGTAAGCTGAATAAACCCTTTCCTCCCCAAGTTGGTGTCGGTCAGAGTGTTTTGTCACAGCAATGGAAGACAAACTAGGACAACAACTACAGTTTATAAATTAAGTCACTTTACAAACAAAAGTTCTTTTCTTTTAGCTCCATTTTAATGTTCAAAAATTTTTGATCTGTTAATAAGGGAACACAGCCCGAGAGATTTTTTTTTTCAAAGTCCAGGTTTTAAAAGAAGCAAAGCAAAAACTATGTGTGTAAGTGGTGGAGGCGTTAATTTAAATAATGTTTTGTGAATCTTGTTTTTAAGAAACATTTTTAAAATATGAAGGCCTTTGCATAATACCACTTTTAAACTCGAAAACATGGTTAAGAAAACATTTACATAATGAAAATGAAAAATTTAACATTTTACTTGAATATCAAGAATATGATTTACAGTTTGGTCTCCATAGAGAAAAGAGCAATTGCTTTATGCAAATGGAAAATAAGACAGGATTTCAACCCGGGAGTACTGTAATTTTATTATGCTGCTTTGATGCTAAGAACTCCTGTCTCCCGTGACTTGATGCTCGTCAAACCCTGATAATCTAAAACATATATGCATCTTGAGAAATGCTTGCACTTGAACATTTTGGGGAAATTTTATTTTATGTGACTAGGTAGTATAGTTTCATGGTTCAAGAAAAGAGCACAAGAAGTTATTCACTAAAATGTCTCCTCCTCTTATTTCGGATTCTGTCTGCCCAGCCAGCTTGTTCCCATGGGCAAGCTCTTGTGTTAATTTTATGCTTATCATTGCAATGTTTAATGTTTGTTTTTTCATGTAAGCAAACTTAATATGTGTTCTCATCCCTCTACTCTTTCCTTGTATAAACTGCCTGTAGTGTAAGCAGTGTTACTTTGCTTTCTTAGTTAGTACACAGCCTGTTGATTTTTAGTGGCTCCTTTATAGCCTCCAGATCCTCTTAGCTCTCTAACACTGTTTGCGGCATTACCTGGGTCTACTCAATCCATTTCTTTAAGATATTATTGTTTTAATTATGTGTATATAGTGTGGCGGGGGGGGGAGGGATGTGGACAGAAGAGCAGTGTCTGCGGAGGCCAGAAAAGGGTGCATTCCCTGGAGTTCAAGTTGTGATTGTGAGCTTCCCAGTGTGGGTGCAGGGAACTGAACTTGGGTCCTCTGTAAGCAGCACACACTCTTAACTGCTGAATAATCTCTACTGCTCCTCAAGCCATTTTTTAAGGCATTCTATTTATTTTTATTTCACGTGTGTATTTCGCTTGCATGTATATAAATGCACCAGGTGTGCATTTCCCACAGATTCCAAAAGAGGGCCTTAGATACCTGAAACTGGAGTTACAGTTGTTAGCAGCCATGCGGGTGCTGGGAACTGATCCTGGGTCCTCAGGAAGAGCAGCCAGTGCTCTTAACCACTAAGCCTCTGCCCAATGCAGTAGGCAAGTTGCATATTATCCATAGTGCAATCTTTTGCTTCCCAGCTGGTGGTGCTGTCTTGGAAGCCTGTAAAAGCTTTTGGAGGTGGAGCCTTGCTGGGGGAAATAGGTTACTAGGGGTGGGGCTTGAGGTTTCATAGCTTGGCTCCACTTCCTATCTTCTCTCTGCTTTCTGATTATGTAGGCAATGTGACCGGCTGCCTCGTGCTCTGTCCCATGCCACATCTGACAAGATGGACTATAGACCTATCTTAGTTTTGTTTCTGTTACAGAGATAAAAATATCCTGACAAAAGTAACTGGGGAGGTGGGAGGTTTATTTTTTGTTCACATTTTCTGTCCACCATAATGGAGAAGTTCAAAGGCAGGAACTTGAAGCAGCAGGTCACAGTCACCAGCAAAGAGAACATGAATGTATGCTTTTGCTTTAGCTCAGTCCGGGGCTCAGCTCAGGAAACAGTGCCTCCAACATTCAGGTTGTATTTTCCCACTTGGACTAACCTAATTAGGAAAATCTCTCCCTCACTAGCCCACAGGCCAACACGATTCCAGATAATTCCTTACTAAGACTCTTCCCAGATTACTCTAGGTTGTGGCAAGTTGACATTTAAAACTAACACATCTTTTAAAGCAAAGAAGTTACTATTTATAAGGATAAGATTTTTGATATGAGAAAAAACATGATTACTAAAGGATTATCACAGATCAGCATATGTCGCCCATACACGCAATCATGGCAGAAAGTATTATTCCGCTTCATACTGGTGGGATGAATTCATATATGTTAAACACATGTCAAACAAAGCTGTCAAAAATGTTCAAAACTCAACTTATCTTTGTGTACATCAGGAGCAGATGAACAGTCTGAGCGTGTGAATGGAAGCAGGAGTCCAAGGGCAAAGGTCTTTTGAAATGGCAAAACTAACTCCATCTTGTTCTAGCTGACTGTTCTAGTTTGCTTTCAATTGCTGTGACAAAACACTGACCAATACCAACTTGGGGAGGAAAGGGTTTATTCAGCTCACATCTCCCTGGTGACGGTTCATCACGGAGGGATCCCAAGGTAGGAACTCAGGGCAGGAACCTGGAAGCAGGAGCTGAAGCACAGGCCATGGAGGAACACTGCTTACTGGCTCGCTCCCCTGGCCTGTGCTCAGTCGGCCTGGCCTGCTTTCTTAGACAATCCAGGACAACCTACAATGGCTTTTGCTTTACTCTGTATTTTTGCTCAGCTGTTCCCACTGCAGCCACCAGCCAGAACATCTCATGCAGTTTCCGGGTGTACATCGTTTCTACAATACTGGGAAACTTACAAGTAGCCAGGTAGTGTGTCTGGGTAGCACATCCTCCCTCCCACCTAACAGACTTCTCGGTCCCTCTCCCAGTTCCCTCCCTAACTCTTTATTAAGCTCCCACCTATGAATCTACAATAAACTCTTCAAAACACCCTCCATAGTCTGCGAATTTTATTCTTCAAATTCTAGAGACAAGAACATAAAAGCCACTGTTGGGGACAATTTGGGTAGAGTTTCCAGGGCCCTAGCTCTCTGAGGAAGGCTCCTTCATTCTTAAAGACACCCTAATATTCCTGTAGCACAAAAAAAGGAGGTAGAATGAGGGCCAATGCTCCTCCAGCTCATGTGCCAGTGACCAGTGAAGGGGTGTGGCTGCAGCACTGGCCAGCCGAGGGTAAAGCCACGGTGTCCACTTGTGATCTTGCACACACAGAATGCAGGTGGCCGGGAAGGTCCACAATGCATTCTGCTTATAAGAGAAGTGCACCTAAAAAAAATCAAGAAATAGGGAGATTAAATATTCTCCCCAAGGTGCATTAAGAGCCTTTATTGGGATTGCAAAGAAAGGTTCCGTGATTCCTTCCACCTCCTCATGTCTGTGCAGCTTCTAATGTGCAGCGTTTTCCAGCGTTATCTCATTTGTTTTTCGCCAGTGCTCCACGGTTGGCAGTAGAGCTATTATTCTTTTGTTTCTTCTTCTAAAAATATATGCATTTAAAGGACAGAATTATCAGAATGATAGCACAAATTCAAAATGGAATGAGCAGAGAGTTATGAGACCACAACTATTCAGAAACTTTGAATGAGATGAAGTATTTTGTATATTAAACAATTTCTTATTGTTGAAAATAGGGAAGGTGGTAGAAGAGCTTATCGAGGGAAGTGCATTGGGGGTTAAATAATGTTTTTTCCCGGTTTTTAGCATTCCGTTTGGCACTCCAGGAGGAACGTTTTCACATTCATAGTGCAAGCTTTGATTGGAGGTTTTCTTCAACCTGAACAAAACAAAACATTAAAAAGTATGCTTCTAAAACAATCCAAAAATACAGAAGCATTGAAAGGAATACTTTAAATCCCCATCCCAATACAAACATATCAGGTAAGGGCTCGGCTGCTCAAAGGGCTTGCTGCCAAGCCTGACGTCCTGAGCGGGATCGCTAGGATCCACAGGGTAGAAGAGAACTAACTTCCCCAAGCTGTCATCTGAACTCCACATGAAAACACACACACACACACACACACACACACACACACACACACACCACACGATTAATAAATGTAGTTCTAAATTAAAAAAAAAAGAGATATGTCATATAAGAGAGGGTCTCACCTTGCACCGCCCTGAGGACCCACTGGCACTTACGATGGTTAATTTTAATTGTTGACTTGACATCATCTAGAATCACCCAGAAAGGGTTTCAGTGAGGGGCTGTCAGGTTAGGTTGGCCTGTGGATATGTCTATAGAGAATTGTCTTATGTTCACCGAGGTGGAAAAACCCAACTACGACTGTGGTTGGTGCCATTCCTGAGGCAGGGGATTGTGTAATAGTGAAGAAAATGAGCCGAGCATTAGCACCCCTGTATGGCTTTCTGTTTGTGACCACGAATGTGCTGTGACTGTGTGCCTCAAGTTCCTGCCATCTGGACCTCCATGAACAAATGGCCTATGAATGAGAATTACGAGCCAAATGAACCATTTCTCCCCTATGCTGCTTTTGTCAGGATATTTTATCGCAGGATTGTGAGGTGGCTGGTCACATAGAATCCACAGTTGGGGAGCAGAGAGTGATGAATGCTGGTGCTTAGCTTTCTTGTCTTCTTTTTACTCAGTCTTTTACTCATGGGATGGTGCTGCCTGTATTCAAGAAGGGTCATTCTAGAAACTCCTTTTCAGAAATATCCAGAGATTAGTTTCCATCATGATTCTGAATCTCATCAATCAATATTAGCCATGGTATGAGGAATAGGAATATCTCAGTTGTAGATTTTAAGTGTGTGTGTGTGTGTGTGTGTGTGAGAGAGAGAGAGAGAGAGAGAGAGAGAGAGAGAGAGGTGTGCAAGTGTCTGTGGAGGCCTGAAGAAGGTATCAGATCCCCCGGAGCTGGAGTTACAAGTGGTCGTAAGCCACTCAGTGTGGGTGCTAGGAACCAAACTTGAGTCATCTGCAAGAGCAACCAGAGCTCTTAACGGCTGAGCCATCTTTCCAGCCCCTATACTGCAGCCTTCTAGGAGACTCCTTGTGTGCACTGAGTCAATCATTATATGGCCTGTGGCTGCCTTAGTGTTTCAGGCTGTTGGGATTCATATAAATGTTCTCCTGTAGTCCCTGCTCTGAGGGCCTCCTCCTTTCATCTAACATAATGTGCTTGAAATTCTTCATGTTGCTGTATATGCCAGAATCGCACTCTTATTCCTTCTGGCCATTTAGTGCTCTGCCACATGTACATACTACAATTCGATTATCCATTTTCCTTTAGATGGAGAATATTTTCAGTTTGAAGCTATTATGAATAAAATTGTTATTAAAAAAAGTGGTTGCAAAGCTTTTTGTGAATATTCATTTTTATGTATCTTAGGTAATTAGCTTGGAGGAGGATTGCTGGGCTGTACTGAAAGCTCATATTTACACTGTTTAAGGAAGTGCTAAATGGTTTTCAAAGCATTTTTCCATTTTATATTCTTACCAGCTGTTCAGGAGGCCCCAGTGGCTCCCGGTTCTCTCCCACCCTCACCGTGCTCAGTGCTGTAGATCCTGATATTTTAGGGCATTCTTGTGCTGACATAACAGGATCTCTTTGTTGTTTTCATTTGCAGTTCCGTGATTAGTTTTTAAAAAATATGTTCATTTTATCCTCCCTTCACCTCTCGTATGGAGGCCAGAAGGGGGTGTCAGATCCCCTGACGTTGGAGTTCTAGGCAGTTGTAAGCCACCGGATATGGGTGCTGGGAACCAAACTCAGGTCCTCTGCACGAGCAGCAAGCCCTGTACCCTCCGAGCTGTCTCTCCAGCTCCCATGATTGATTTTAAGCAACTTTCCATGAATTTTCAGATATCCTTACTTGTAAAAATGATTTCAAATCTTGTGCTTATTTTAGATCAGTAGTTTGGTTTTCATTGATATCTAGTTTTTTTATTACATTTTAATTCTTTATTTTGTGCATGAATGCACATGTGTCATGGTGCAGGTGTGGAGGTCAGAGAACAACTTGCAGCAGTCCTCTCCTTCTACTACATGGGTTCCAAGGATTGAAGTCAGGTTGACAGTGTTGGTGGAAAGTACCTTCACTCTCTGGAGCCAGCTCGCTGGTCTAATTTCTAGTTCTTTACATTTTTGGATAGAACTTATATAACATATATGTACATATATGATGAATATCTTCTCCTAGTCCATGGTTTACCTTTTAATTGTCTTAAAAATGTCTTCCCAGGCATGAAGAAAAAGTTTCACTTATTATTTATTTAATTATTTTAAAGATTTTCTTTTTCCTTTTCAACATTTATTTTTATTTATTTATTTAGTGTATGTGTCTATTCGTGTGTGTGTGTGTGTGTGTGTGTGTGTGTTGTGTGTGTGTGCACAGGCATGTCACAGTATGAGCTTGGAAGTCAGAGGACAACTTGTGAGAATCAGTTCTCCTACCATGTAGAACTCAGAGTCTCAGGTTTAGCTGCAAGTGTTTTTACCTACAAAGACATCACCTGGTCCCTTTATTAATTGATGGATGGATGGCTTGATTGATTGAATATGTGTGTGATTGAGGGTATGTGTGTGCATTTGTTCATACGTGTATGAGGAGGTGAGTGTTATGTGTGAAGTCAGAGGACAACGTTGAGGGGTTTGTCCTCATCTTCCTACATTGTTTGAAACAGGGTTTCTTCTTTCTGCTGCATGAGCAGGTTAGCTAGCTTGCAAGCTTCTACAGCTTCTCTGTCTCTGCCTCTCATCTCCTCATAGGGGCATGCTGGGATAGCTATTACGTCTGGCTCATATGTTCTGGGGCTCCAAACTCAGGTTGTCAGGCTTGTGTAGCAAGCAGGTTTACCTGCTGAGTCATCGCCCCAGCCCAAGTTTTTCCGGCTGTCCACTCCTGTCTATGGTCACCATTTTACTGGCCTCTGTGTCATAGTCTTACCCACTCCAGAGCCTTGATCTCCCTGTGTTACTTGGCTCAAGATCATCATGATCCCTTGCCGAAATGACTGTGCTTGGCTGACCACTGAAGATTGGTCTGTCTGTCTTCCCTTAGTTCTTTCTGTCTTCCCTTAGTCTCCCCCAGTTCTTTCATTCCCTACATCTATCTCTCCACATTCTCTTCCTGATTACTGTGAGAGTGATTAATCTTTCAAGATATTGTTCTGAATGTTCAAATATGATCAAGCCACCCTAAGACTTAAAAATTCTGATGGCTCTTAATTTCCTCAGAATAAACTGTAAACACCTCGGAACTCAGCATTCCTCATAGCCCACCCCAAGCCTCTTTCCAGTCACATGTCAGATGATCTTACATGAATGCTGGGGGCCACTTATATGGGTACTTTAAGCAATACATACTCTCCAGATCACTGGAACTCTGCAGGTAAGTAGGTCAGCTGTTCTCCCATAGCCTTGCTTGGCTCACTAGGCACTGATCAAAACTTCTGTTCATATCTATGTCAACATACCCATTCACAGCTGTTTGCTTTTCTCCATCCTGGCTCATGTGTCTTCTTTAAAGTACCTGGAACAGAGAAGACTAAAAATTATGGCAGAAATAAAAATATGTTTATCAGGAAACAATAGTTTTTCTAAACTGAGCATTGATAAGCAATCACACCAGACTTACCATAGTTAACGTTTGACCACATCCTTCTGCCTTGGTGTTCTAATATAAGGGAGACATCTTTAACTCTTACTATGTTAGTAGGGTCATAATATGTCCCTGGGGTATCAAAAACTTCAGAGAAGGCAGAGCATGATGACACACATCTGTACTCCCAGCACATAGGAGGCAGAGGCAGGCAGATTTCTGTGAGTTCAAGGACAGCATGGTCTACATGGTGAGTTCCAGTCTAGCCAGGGATATATAGTGAGACCTTTTATTATTTTTATTGAATGTTTATGTGTTTCATACATAATTTTCAGTCAGTCTTAATTGCCATTATACCTGCTTTTCCTTTGGCACCCTCCCCCTGCCCCTGAGTTCACACCTTCTGTCATTCCTGCCAGAGTCCATTGTGCCAAATTACTCTGCCTGCTCACTCCTCAGTGCCAGCTCCTCCCCTGAGCTCTAGTCAGCCTTTCCAGAGTCTCTTTTCTAAAGAAGGCCGGGTCTTCCTCACCTGACCACCATCTGCTGGCAGGATTTCCTCAGCCAAGGTTGTGCTCTGCTTCCCATTCCTACAGTTCTGTGCTGGGTTTTTGTCCAGCTGAGTTTGCATGGGTCTTGTGCATGCTGATACGAATTATTCTAGTTTTCTTTCAACTACTGCAACAAAATACTCTGACCGATTCCAACTTGGGGAGGAAAGGGTTTATTCATCTTACATCTCCCAGGTCACAGTTCATCACTTAGGGAGACCAAGGCAGGAACTCAGGGCAGGAACCTGGAGGCAGGAGCTGGAGCACAGGCAATGGAGGAATGCTGCTTACTGGCTTGCTCCCCTGGCCCATGACCAGTCTGCTTTATTATACAATACACAACAATCTGCCCAGGGGTGACACTACCCATAGTGGGTTGGGCCCTCCCACATCACTCAACAATCAAGACAATATTCCACAGACGTGGCCACAGGCCAGTCCATTGGAGATAATTCCCCAATTGAGGCTCCCTCAACCCAGGTGTGTCAAGTTGATACGAAAGCTATCCAGCTCACCAATGCTGTAGATTCATATGAACCAGGACCCGGGAGCTTGTAGGATTCATTTCCATTTGGTCTTGAATCATCTCCCTGGCTCTTACAATCTTTCAGCCTCTACTTCCACAATGTTACCTGAGCCCTGGGTGGGTGAAGCTGAATACAAGCAGCCTGCTCGTGGAACCACACTCTGCTTTCTCCTAATTCTTCATGGTTTGACCATTCAGGCCCTTTTGGGTCCCTGGTCTCCTATTGCATGGAAGAGCTTCCTTAATGAGAGATAAGAGGTAGCTAATACCTTCTTGGGTCCTTGTTCTATGATGCTTGGGTCTTATGTGTAGAGGTTGCATTGTAGATGTGTCGCCTGGGCATGAGCCATTCACAGACCATGTCTGTGTCCAGTCGTGGGACTCTGTGCTATTCTCATCTGGTACAAAAGAAGCTTCTTTTCTGCGTGGTGTCTGGGATATTTGTCTGCAAATATAAGGATACTTCTATTGGAGTTAGTAAAATGTTACCTTAGCCTAGGGATGTGTCTACCTTGTGGAATTGTCTAAGATCTATGATCCCTCCAGATGTGTGCATCTGGTTATGTTAACATTACCACATGTGAGTTTCCTTCCACTGAATAGGTTTTAGGTCCAATTGGTGAGCCATTGATTTCCTCAAAGACAGAAGTGCTGCTACTGCAGCAATGTTGTATGCAGTGCTGGTCATCGATGTGGACATCTGGTCTTGAGGCTGAGGTTGAGCCACCTGTTCCTGATCTCCCTAAGTGGTTTGCATAGTGCTCTCCACAGCCGTGAAAGCTAGCCTTCATGGGTGGTGGCTTCCAGGTCAGATCCAGCTCCATTGCTCAAGATCCAGTCTCTGAAGTATATCCTGTCCAGCAATAGGATCTTATTATTTTTTATTTTGTATGTATGAATGTATTGCCTGCCTGCATGTGTGTAAGTGAACCTGTGTTGGGAAATGCCCATGGAGTCACAAGAAGGTATTGGATTACCCTGGACCTGGGGTTCTGGAAAATTTAGCTGCCATATGGGTGCTGGGAATCAAACCTATGTCCTCTGCAAGAGCAGTGGTACTCTTAACCACTGAGCCATCTCTCTAGCCCAGAACCCCCCTTTTTTGAGGTATCAGCACAGCTTCCTAGCTGTGCAATTTGGGGTCTGGAGAGATGACTGAGCAGTTAAGAGTACTAGCTGCTAGTGGCAGCCATATGTCTGTATATCCCAAATCTAATTGGCTATTAGCTCTCTCCTTGGAGGAATAACCCATGGCTGATGCCACAAGCTTACATCCTCTAGTGGTTAGGAGACGTTATAAGCCACAGTAAAACCCTGTCACCTTTTACAAAAAAAGTGTAATTCATGGATTAACATACCATCCAAATATCTGTGTCTATACCAAAGTAACCTACCATAATAATTAGTATTGTTTAAATACCTATATATCTAATTGCTTGTGATTCATTAGTAGGATTGAAAGGTTATTCCTGGACAAACTGTCAGCCCATGAAAGGAAACAGCCAGAACTGACCAGAGTCCAAAACGACAGCTCCAGAGAGAGTAGACTGTTTTTCTTCTCATCCACCTGTGCCCCTTTTCTAAGCCTAGGGAACAATCTGCAGAAGAGAGGGTGTGGTAGAATGTAAGGGCTGCGATTGGGGTGAATGGTGAAACTACAGCAATATAGACTGGATACTTATTTGATCAACTTGATTGTACATATAAGCCCCCCCCCAGCTGGATGTTGGGACCCTTGGGCTGTGTGGGTTTGGGCACAACTGCTTGCAAATTGGTTTTACATGAAGGATGCTTGTACTCATAACTTATTACTTATTGTTAAAAAATGAAATAAAAGAAAGTATATATAAAAAAATAAAAAAGAGTACTAGCTGCTCTTCCAGAGGACCTAGGTTTAGTTCTCAGCACCTACATGGTGGCTAACATTCATCCACAAATCCAGTTCTAGGGGATCTGACAGCCTCTTCTGGCCTCCATCAGCACCATGCAGGCACATGGTACACTTACATGCAGGCACACATACACATAAAATAAAAATAAATAAAATCTTCCTTCCAGCCTTGGGTATGGGCCACTTTTCTCTTAGCACCCAGATCTGTGAACTACCCTCCTGGTCCAGACCTGCCTATTGCATCCTGGTTAGACCCTTCACAGGCAGTCTCCACCCCTATCTTGCCTTTGGACTCAGGAGAACAGCCTTCCGTTTGGCTTTTCCCATCTCCCACTCTGCCTTGGATTCCCTAGACCAGCCTTCATCCCTGCTTTGGGGATGGGCCCGTTTTTGCTCTTGGCACCCCAGATCTCTGGACTACACTCTTCACGCAGACCCACCACTGCACCCCAAACTCCCATACTCACTCACAGCAGCTCAATTTTCTAGCATAGCTTGTTGGATTTTTCAAGTTGGATCTTCACCCCATCCTATCTGGAATTTCTAAGACCAGGGTTCTTCCCTGGAAAGTCTGGTCCTGCCCACCACAGCTTGGCTTATCTATAGCCTGAGCCAACTTTCAACTTCCCCATCCCCACACCCTGTGCCCATTCTAGCCTTGGGCACAGGCCTGCCTTTCCTCTCAGCACCCCAGATCTCTGGACCACCCTCTTAGCTCCCCTGCAGTAAGCTCTCCAAATCCCATGGTGCCCATCTCCATATATTGGGATCATTGGAAGCCTCTCCCACCGTTGAAGGGTTAGCCTTTTCTTTGCCCTTTAATAAGGGCCAAGACCTTTGTAGACTGCCCGAAAATTCCTGAATCCAGCCTGTGACTATCTCCTACCAAACTTCCCAAATTGAGCTGTGTCTGCTGACTAGTAGGGGCACAGACTTTAAGAGGAAGACTGAGAGTATCTAATTGGTGCCTGACTTGGATAACTACATAAACTCCTGAGTAGCTGGACTAGAGCCATTTAGTCCCTCCGATCTGAAATTAAAATAGAGAACCTGAAACCTAGGCAAACCAGCTTTTCATACCCAATAAAAAAACAACCAAGGCACATAAAGTTTACAAACAGAATCAGACTTCAACTTAACAAAAGAAGATTTGAGTTTCATACCTGAATCACAAAAGAAATCCACATACCAAAATCACAGTGGAAAAATAATAATATAGAAAACCCAGATAATATGTCCCCACCAAGCACCACTAGTCCTATAGAGGAGTTTGACAATGAGGACCCCCTAGAGACAACCCAGGACACAAACGTTAAAAGAACAATCATAAACATGATCAAAGAATTCAATGACTTTAAAGAACACACAAACAAACAAATCAAAGATCTAAAATAAGATAGGGATAAACTTCTGACTGAATTCACAAAAGAGATAAAAATATTGAAGAAAACTCAGGCTGAAATGAATAAGGAAGTGAAACAATAAGCCATCTGGATATGATGGGAGAAAGCCTCAACAACAGAATGAATGAAGATCAAGACTTGATGACAAAGTTGAAGAATTAGACTGCTCAAGCAAAGATTATGAAAAAAAATTAAAACAAAGGAGTGGAATATTCAGGAAATGTAAGACACCATGAAAAGACCAAACCTATGCATCATATAGGCATAGAGGAATGAGAAGAATTTCACAACAATGTTATTGACTAGATGTTCAAAATGATTGTAGAAGAAAATTTCCCCAAATTAAGGAAAGACAGCCATATACAAATAAAGGAAGCACATAGAACACCAAATAGACAGGACCAGAAAACTCTCCCTGGCAAAAACACTAAATGTTCAGAACAAAGAGAGAGTACTGAAAGCTGCAAATGAAAAACAACCAATCCTATATGAGGGAAAACCCATCAGAATTACAGCTGACTTTTCAATGCAAATTATGAGAGCCAGAAGAGACTGGACCAAAGTATTTCATGTTCAAAATGGCTATCATTGCCAACCAGAATACTTTATTGAGCAAAAATATCTATTATAGTTAAGGAGAAATAAAAAAATCTTCCACAACATAAATAGGCTGAAAGAATTCATGTCCAGAAAACCAACTCATCAGAGAATACTTGAAGCAATACAAAGAGCTGAAGAAAGGAACAAGTATATCCAACCAGCAACAGAAAGAAATGAAATGAAGGTATAAATGTGGAAACACAAAGTTAGACCAAGCAGGTAATCAGAAATTAAAATGACAGGAACAAATACACATCTTTCAATAATAACTTTAAATATCAATGGACTGAACTCACCAGTCAAAAGACACAGGCTAGTAGAATGAATTACAAAACGAAATTCATGTTTTTGTTGTTTGTAAGAAACACGTCTCACCTTCAAGGTCAGGCACTACCTTAAGGTGAAAGGATGGAAAAAATATTCCAAGGAAATGGCAAGTCTAATATCAGACAAAATAGACTTCAAACTAAAACTAATCAGAAGAGATAAACAGGATCACTTCATTCTTCATGAAGGAACAATAAACCAAGAAGATACTACAATCCTGAACAGATATCCCCCAAACTCTGGTGCACCCAACTTCATAAACACAGTACTATAGGACTTTAAGACACAGATAAGGCTGGGCATGTTGGTGCATGCCTTTAAACCTAGCACTTGGGAGGCAGAGGCAGGTGGATCTCTGTGAGTTCAAGGCCAGCCTGGTCTACAGAGTGAGTTCCAGGACAGCCAGAGCTACAGGGAGACCCTGTCTCAAAAAAAAAAAAAAAAAGCAATAAACTTAAAATCAACACCAGAGAAGCTCTAGTAAACGACAGGAGGGCCCTCCTAGGAGATTAAACACACACATCTGGCTGCTTGCATAGGTTCCCCGTACGCCCTTCCGGCCCGCACATCCCCGTCGTATCTGTCCCTCCTCAGCCTGCAATCCCCCACCCCCCCCCTTCTGGGGCCCTTTCCCCGCCCGTCTGCCGGGCAGTTTCTCGCTAACCCGTTCCATCCCTTCCCATCCCTCCGCCGCGCCCACACCTCCCCCCTGCCTTCCCCTCCCCGCCCGCCTTTGCCCGGCCCGCCCCCATGCCCTGGCCCACCCCTCCGCCCCCGCCGCCCTACTAGCCAAAATGACTGAAATAAACATCAGAAAATATACAAAGACTGATTAATCCAAGTGCTGGTTCTTTGAAGCGAATATGGCTGGGCGTGGTTGTGGCATGCCTTCAGTCCTGCACTTGGGAGGGGAGGCAGGCGATCTCTGTAAGTTCAAGTCCAGCCGTGTCCCAGCGCAATTTCCACGGACAACCAGAGCTACAAGGAGACCCTGTCCTCAAAAAGACCAAAAAAAAAAAAAAAAAAAAAAAAG